>JARQST010000383.1:558631-584807 GCA_030142225.1 Pachycephus smyrnensis
ATGTTGAACAATAATGTAAGAATTCACATCAATCCTGTACTTGGCGAAGTTTTTTACACGAAAGTGTTTTTGGGGGCAATATATTTACTTGATTTTGAATTTTAGTTATTTCTTTATTACATTGTTATTGTTTATACTGATAAGAAAAATGCATTCCGCTTTCTCATGTGTTACCCCGTTAATTATTGGAACGTCTTTGGACATCATTGATGACTTGTTTCTTGTGCTACTGACCTATGACCGATCTCGTCGCTTGGCACGTGGTGTTAATTTCGCCTCGTTAACGTCCAACCGTCTTAATACTGTCTCTAGGCTGTTTTTCAAGTGACATTCCGCGTCTCGTTAATGCGATGTCTTTAAATAATGACGATATTTGTTAGCAGACATTTTCACTGCCGCGAAAGTTTTTCGCACAAAAAGTGTAATTAAATAGTTTTACTCAAAGAGGATGAGGAATAATTATAAAACTTGATGCTGAAAAAATTAATACAGGAGATATATATATATATATATATATTTATAGTTTTTCATGTTTTGAAAATATCCAGTACAATAACTAAGGTTTACCGGTTTATGAAAAACCGTGTACAATGGTAAAACGAAAGTCGGTTACGAGCTATATTTAAATTGTACAAATGAGCATTATTTTAATTAATCTTTTAGTATTTTTTTTTAGTCGGTAAGATGAGCCAATCAACTGAGAGATTCTATTTCCACTGGGCCGATTGGCTGGTTTTTGCTGGCATGTTGACGATTTCCGCATCGGCTGGTTTGTGGCATTTTCAAAAAGCGCGACGAGCTAATACGGAAGAATATCTACTTGGAGGACGTAATATGGGGCTGTTTCCGGTTTCGGCTTCATTGATCGCCAGGTGAGGAATTTTCATTGTTAAAAAGAAAAAGTAAATTAATCTAAGGATTTGTCGTTACGTTCGTAATTTACTCGTGACTTATCCAACTGATTATCTTAATTGATTAGTCTTGTCTAGCAAATCACTGAGATAGGATAACATTTAGGTATTGTTTTATAGTTTGACTGTCGAAATTTTTCTCACTGAGATTTCTATTCCTGTTTATTTACCATATCAAAACTTTCAATTAGAATTTTTATCATTTGTATTATACAGCTTCATTTCCGGCGTTACTATACTCGGTACACCAGCAGAGATTTTTAATTTTGGTACACAGTACTGGATTACGATCCTCTCCATATTGTTTTCTGGTACAGTCGTCTCGGGGGTCTACCTTCCGGTTTTCACGACGTTGCAGTTAAATTCAGCTTACGAGGTTAGTCACCTTATCGAATTCTTAGATTGTGCAGTTAATGACTTTCATGTTTTTTTTTCTTTTTAGTACCTTGAGATACGTTTTAGTCGTGCAGTGAGAATCCTAATATCCTTCATCTTCATCGTGGACGTGGTAAGAGAATCCATATATTTTTTATAGACAGTCTCCGTATGTCTACAATATCATAATAAATGATACAGCGCAGTTTAGTATTGATTCGTACAATTAACAATGCGGAAACTAATTAACAGTGTTATAATCAAGCGTTGATACTAACCTTGTGATTTATCATAAAACACAGGTGCTTTATCAATCGATAGTGGTATACGTGCCGGCGCTGGCTCTGAATCAAGGTGATAATTTGATTTTTTTTTCATTTCAATATTATTTATTCACCAGATCAAAAATATTTCTTATTATTAATCGTCAATTGCATTAATTAATTACAGTGAGCGGTATCGATGTGCACCTGATTGGGGTGATAGTCTGCGCGGTCTGCGTCTTCTACACGGTTCTGGTGAGTCTCAACAGTTATCCCTATCAAATTTACTGCATCTTTTTAATACAACAATGAAAGAAGGGGTAATACTCAAGGATCCTTGGATGGCCGCAAGAAAGGCGCGTTTCCAAGGAGCCGCAAGGTGAAGGGCTCTCCTTTGGCAAGTCTGGCGAAATGTTTATGGGCAGAAGCTGAAAGCTCACAATGGGAAAGCGAAAACAATGGCGGATCGTCGAGTGGCTGTTCGTACAGAGAGATATAGAGAGAGAGACGGAAAGAGAGAGGAATAGATAAAGTGAGAGAGAGAGAGAGAAAGAGAGAGTGCAGGTCACAAAGCCAGCGTTAAAGTGATTAATCGCGCGCGCGTGTAATTATCCGAGCAATTTGTTAAACTCCGAATTAATGAGAATTTATCGCGGCTGAGTGACTCTTTGCAAATTGTTTATTACAACGGGGGCCGAACGCTGAGCGTTGCGAAGCGATGATGGAGCGCAGAGCGAGGCGATAGTTGTTGTCGGGTATTACGGAGCTTTACGAACTTTCGAACTTTCGAAAAGCTTTACCTAACCTAAAAACCCTTCAAATCCCATCCATCCTCGTTCGCCTTCTCTTATACGTTTATCTTCTATATCGCGAGTTTTCTCGTTACGTCCTTAGAGTCCTTGTATGCTCTTCTCAGGGTGGTCTAAGGGCTGTTGTGTGGACCGATACACTTCAGGTTGGTGTAATGATAACAGCCGTTATAGTCGTTACCGGGTTGGGCACTTATCATGTCGGCGGGTTTCAAGAAGTATGGCGAAAGGCGGAGCAGGCTGACAGGATTCAATTTTTCAAGTAAGCATACGATCATTGCTACACCACTGTGGAAACTGTGCGATCTGCTTTTAATAATTATGGTTTTCATTTGTTCATTACTTTACAGTTTTGATACGTCACCTTATACTAGACATACCGTTTGGACTGTTCTCCTTGGATCGTGGTTATATAGTACAGCTTATATCTCGGTTAATCAAACAATGGTCCAGCGCTACAGGTCACTTCCTGATATGAAAACGTCTAAACTGTAAGTGAGTACGGTATGGATTTGTTTTTTTTTTTGTATATTTACTTGAAGGTATACTTATTGCCGTTTAACGGAAGAGTGATAACAGTTGGAACATGATTGATAAGGTGAGGAGAAAGTGTTTTGTATCAGTGGATATTTTTTTCTTTTATACGCAGAGCTGTAGGAATATTTACAATTGGCGTTATGACATTTATATCAATTTGCTGCTGGTGCGGATTGGTTCTTGTTGCTTGGTATTCGCCGCCACATTGTGATCCAAGAGCTTCTGGTCTTATCTTTATGGATGATCAACTCTTACCGGCCTTTGTTATGGAAATAGCTGGGCATCTTCACGGGATACCGGGACTCTTCGTGGCTGGAATATTTGGAGCTGCTCTTAGGCAATTATAATTTTTTTAATTTTATTTAATTGTTCTTTTTTTATCGAAGAGGATGTAATGATGGATATTGTGATATAAGGTTTGATACTGATATTATTTAGTACCTTATCCGTCGGTCTGAACTCTACCTCCGTTGTTCTTCTGGAAGACTTTGTCAAGGGTTGCTTCAGATTGAATCCTAGTGACCGCTGTGCGGCTATCTTCGTGAAGAGTATAGTTGTCTTCCTGGGTCTGCTGGCTCTTTCCTTTATATTCCTTGTTGAGAAGTTAGGAGGAGTTCTGGCTGTGAGTAATAGTATCCATTTGTATTATATCTATGGATAAGGACTAATTGAATTTGTGAAGATTACACGTAATTTTATTAACGAAATTTAAATAGGTTACAGGAAGTTTGGCAGCCATTGCTGCTGGCACATCTTTTGGCGTGTTTACATTAGGAATGTTATTTCCCTGGACCAATTCTAAGGTAAGGTCTACATTGTTGTGATACCTATTGATTTATTAATCCTTGATTATTATGATAGGATTGATCGATTGATTATTCTGATTGGATAGTTTTCTATCTCAAATAGTCAGTGCTTCCAGTTGCACGTTGCGCCAATATTAAATTAAAGGCCATCGAATTTTCTCTGTTACTGGATAGGGTGCATTTGTGGGTGCCATTGCAGGATTCGTGATTGCTGGATGGGCGAGTCTTGGGGCAAATGCGTCTCTGGGTTCCGGTCAGTTGGTACCTAAGAAAATACCAATGGACGTGGCCTACTGTCCTGGAAATATATCCGATGAATACTTTCAATTGTTTGAGTTTCCAGAGTGAGTGAGATTAATATTTTCAAAATGTCATCTTAAAAGGAATAGTATAAATTTTGCTATTTAACAGCGAGGAGAACGTGTTTCCCTTGTACCGATTGTCGTATCATTGGTTCTCTGGTTTGGGAGCAGCTGTTGTTATCATTGTGGGTGGTATGGTTACGTGGATAACTGGACCAAAGAATCCTGCATACATCAACAGAGATCTCCTCTCACCGGTGATCCATAGGTGATAATTAATACACAATCGAAATGTCATTACAGTTGGTATAGAGGTTTGTATAATGCGTACTATTTATAGATGGTTACCAGAGCCTAGGTATTTTGATGAAGCTGGTAGATGGAGACAGCGATCATCCTCTGATGTACAAATAAGAGAAACTTTTCTACTAGAGGATACAAGCAGCCGTCGTAGACCTAGCATAGTCATTAAAACGGTATGAAAGAGAATCTTGAAAATCCCACATTCTTATATATTCAACTAGCCTCAGCTATCTTGATCTCTTCTTACAGGCTGAAAATCAACTTTTAACGAACGGGTTGACTACTTAACGATCCCTGATTCGTAGATCTGAGTCATCAATATTATAGTCATTCTTGCAAATGACTTCGATTACGTCAGCTCAGTATATAACGATTCTCTAGGTATATATATATATTTTTGAAAATACTTAGTAAGAACGTAGTTCACAAATTGCGAACCTAGATTCACTCTCGCGTTAAGCATATTTGCACTGACAAGAAACAAGTCAACGAGATGGAACAAAATAATTAATAGTATACTGCCATAAATTCAAGAAATGCAAACAGCAACTGGTTAAAGGGTCTCATTGAGGTAATTCTTTTTGGTTTAAAACAAGACCCTCGAGTATTCGTACTATAGTATATATATATAATGTCACGCGTAGGTTAAGTAGGAACAAATAAATTGTCGCTCGTTTTCTTTTATCCGATATTTAATCATCCATTAAATATTCATTGCCAAACACATTGTATGATGAACAAAAAAAAGAAAGTCGTCTGAGCAATCATGCAAATAATATCATCACCATTATTGCTACATCATCTAAGCATATAATGAACATAATCTACAAGGAACAAGTATACCTATAATTAAAATACTTGATAAATGCATATGCTGCATCTGATTTATGATGCATGACGCTTAACATAACCCGGAAGTGAAGAACGTTCAAATCTGAAGATCAACTGCAGCTTAATTGCACTTCAAGACAACAAAGAGAATTAAACGCATGAGGATAGTTTTGTAAGGAAATTTCAGGAGGGATCAGGGAGGGAGGAGGAAAGTCGCCGCGATAGAAGGTCAGGAACGGACGTGGTTCGCACCCGAGTTCTCTAACTCAGTTTGTTCGATTTTCAAGCTCCAGTGGTTCCTGGGTGGTCGGTTCCCTTAACCGTAAGAGAATACTATACTGCCCGGGGATATTAGTCGGCTTGTTAAGGGAGAGAGCCCAGCACCGTCAAACGTCCTTATTAAGCTGGTGCAAATAGTTGACTCTCTCTTTCTCTCCCCCCGTAGCCGTGTACCTTGCTACTCTCTACATCCCGTACCGTTTACCCAGGCTGTAAATTGAATTTTCGTCACCTGAAATGCGGTCGGTCAAAAGCGCGGCGCCGGTTCAATATTTCTCGCCCGGACGATCCGCCTCCATTAATCTTGTTCCAGATAATACCAGACGTCCAGATAACGTACCGGCATTCGATAGATAATAAAACCCGCTATATCTTATCTCGGATATTTATCTATCTATATCTGCGTTGCTCAAAGGGGAATCCCCTAAATCATTTTTTTTTTTTTATATTGTATCTGTAATTCGTAGTAGTCCTGTAGGTGCTGATGAATTCGAAATTCCTGTAGAGGACGTGTGTCGGATAGGGTTGAGGGTCGCCGACTGTGATGGCTTTGCTGACTACGTGTGCGTACGAGCTTATATCTATATATATATATATAGCATATGTGTATCGGCCAGGACTGAGCGTATATGGAAGAGAGAGGTTGGTAGTTTGAATGGGGCTAGTTTGAGATAGTTAGCGGGCCTTCAGAGGCACAATCGGCCGCGATTGGCGGGCCTACAATCACACACCGCATTATACGTCCATTAACGGCGTCATTTTGCAAATCCGTGCACGCGCGGTTTAAACGTACGTTCGATATTTTACGATCGAGCTAAATCGAGCGTCAATCGTTCACTGTCTGGACCAGTTGGTAGACAGGAAAGTGCATATGTTGATTAGATTGGAACCAATTGGTTGGGTGGGTACCAAAATGCTTTTTGAGGATTTACAAGAAATTTTTGAGTTTGGAGTATTTACTGTTTTATATAATTATTGTATTGTATATTTGAGTTATTGTATATATGTATACACTGGCGTGTGTATTTCTCTAGCAAGTAATGGCAGAGACGTATAAGTACTTGGACAAACAGAGAACAAGGTATGGTTCTAATCCAGCTTTCTAAGTCGGGTACTATCTTAGAATTATCTTACTGCAGAATTGGACTCTTAGGGAGTTAATTGGATAGAGGACTCCGCAAGGGTTTTGGAGAAGATTTCCAATTCAAAGGTCTCTCACGGTCATAACCCTTATCCGTGTTTACCAAGGGTACCTACTGCATCGCACACTCGCTACTACCGAGTGCCTTTATCTAATGATAAGCAAATATTATAGTTGGTCTTGTCAAAATTGGCGACTGCACAGATCCCTTTGCGCATAAAATATTGAAACTCAATGAATTCTTTTATATCGCTAATATATCATCATTAGAAATATCAGCATCATGGAAATCACTTTAAGCAATGCTAATTAGACCTAGACCAAACTAACAGTTGTAAATCCCCGCAGATACCTGTATACAAAAATTTCCATGAAGTTTAAAAAATCTAAATATAAATTTAGAATAATAAAGTTGTACTTCTTTTCATATGTAAAAAAAATTTACACGTGCTATACTTGTAAAATAATCAAAATGGTTGATATTTTCCCATTAAATGAACGTTAACCTGTATTTATCACGCAACGTGTATCTGTACCATTATGGAACAAGGTATTTCCACGAAAGCCGTCGACGTAGCTACTCCAGGATACAACGATCCAGGTTTCCGTGAAGTCACCGGGTAAACGGACACGTTCTTGGTAACATCAGATCAAACACGGTGCCGGCAGCTACGAGTCGCGACAGACGACTGACGGAATAACTAATTTATCAATTCTTCGGTTCGGTTGGCTTCGATCCTCATACCACCAGTAGGCCACCCCCTCGTGTTCACCCTTGGACGACTATTTGCAAAACCCTGTGCAAATACCGACTCCGTGACACTGTCGGTCTGTATCATTGCTATACTATTTGAGAACCGTTAAGAATACATACGATTCGCGTCTCCATTTTCCTCGTTTTCGAATCATCCCCAAGGTGAATACTTGGGTGTGGTAACGAATCCTAAGGGTGACTGCTGAGAAATTAGGTTAGGTTTGGTTATTTAGATCTAGGGAATTTTAGATGCACAGTTTAGATATAGCGGGAGAAAAATATAATTGAATGATATCAATGATAACTTTATAGTAGGGGGTTGATTTATCAGAACATCGACCGGTACTTCTGACTTGTGATGAGTCGATTAATGCAGTGGTAATATTTCATGGTAACGGTATTTAGCAGAACCGTCACAGCTGTCAACCGCGATGGTACAGCAGAGGCTGGGAAGACATTAAGCATAATGAATTACCAGCTGGGTGGAGTAATGTGTCTTAATTATAGCGACACAATAATTATGTAATTAGGCATTGTTTGCAAACCGGTACGGTAATCATAATCCTGGTATACGGTAAGCGTCAAGAGTATACATATATTCTAGTGAAATATTGATATCGGTAGAAATAAAAAAAAATTACTGGTATTTTTTTACACTGATGATTTTGGTAGAGCTTCCAATTTCTTACTGCGTCTCATGATTTTGCTGATGAATTACACGTATAATTCTGTTACTTCAGTTGACTGAACGAATAAGCAGTGACTATCTTCACGAGCTTTTGACACATTAATATTTATACTACGAAATCAAATATCCCTAAGCCGTGATACTAGACTTGTCTTTATTCCCGTCTCCGTTCTCCTACTCATGGAAGATCCTGGCGCGCGTCGCTTAAAACGTTAGACAAACAAGACGGGTGTCTCGTGAGCGTGAGATTTCTCAAATCCTTCACGATGAGGATTTGGGGTTAGGTTGAGGAAGAGGAAGAAGCCTACAGTTAACCTATCAACCGCGGCAGCAGATGGCACCGCTGGAAAATTTACATTAATTTACCACATTTACACCTTGTGAATGCCATCGGATTAAGGTTAAAGGATCCCTTATCATAATGGGATACACTGTGTGAATTTATCTTGTTAAGATTTCGCGCTTTTCATAATTCCATAATTTTCAGACAGCAGAAGAATTTGGTCTGTACTTACCGTTAACCCTACACGGATACTCCCCCTGGGCGTCCTCCATGACGGATACTCCGGGGTACTTTATCACCCCACGCCTATTGAAACGTATATTTTCAATTATACCATTAAAAACAGGATTCCAAAGCATGCAATCTCTTCGTTATTCTCTAATGAAGAGATTGGTATGTATCAAATTGGAATTCGATGCATTTAATTTGGTAAAAAGTGTATTTGAATAAAGCTCGCGGGAAGCGTCTGTACACAAATGGCAGCCAAGAGAAGTCGTGTTGGGGTGATAAGGAATATCGGAGTATCTATCTAGAGTTAAATAACATGATGTGTTTACGTTATCGTTGTGCTTTTCGGAGGGGAAAGGGATGTCAGCATCTAAAACGGGCTTCAAATGAACACGCGTAACGGGATTCACGTTTTTCTTTATTGTTTCTTTCTTGCGATTCTATCGAGGACTTTCGCGCTTCGATCTCGCGTTTATCATGCATGCACACACTCGCGCTTCCTTGCGTAATTGGGTGGGTCGCGCGGCAACTCCTTTTCTCTCGCTCTCGCACTCGCACTCGCACACTTGTTGTCGGGCTCTCTCACACGTCTTTCCACGCTCGGGCTTTCGTACGGACTTTAGCAAACGCGTTTTCTTACTCTCGCACTCATACGTGGACTCAGGGCCGACTACGCGCTTTCATTCGCCCCTCTCATTTGCTCATAATCTCTCGCACGCTCGCATTCATACACGCGGATTATTTATTCTTAATATTACTAAAAATTTATTTTATTTTACTATACGTTTGTGCATTTGGATCATCATTCGGTATCCCCGATCTCGGACTTCCCTTCGTGTCTTATATTATAATATTTATACTGTTTTGATAATTAAAGGCAGAAAATAACAGACCGTGACAGATAACCTCGAAATCTCAGAGGTCGGGACGCAGGGAAACAATGGTGCGTAATTATTCATAATTCTGCCAAGTTGGTTTAATAAACTTGAGCTTGAGGCGGATATTCATCAGGTGAGGACCGCGACGTCGTCTTCTCGGGAAGTAAGGAGTTATAAATACGTCGAGGAAGACACCGTTCAGGGGTTAGTTACATACAACGTTCTCTCTGGATTATTTGCATATCTAAAGCTTGAGTTCGCCATTCACTTGATTCAGCTCGAGATTTACGGCTCATTTAATTCCAGAATAAAAAGAAGTCATTGAATTAGAATCGTTTGATACGAACCAACCCAGTCTCTAATTTTAACGGTTTTTATTTTCAAAATCAAATACGTCATCGATACTCATAATTTATAGAAGAGCAAAATAACAATATGAAACGGAAAAACGCTGATGTCGCATATGGAAAACCGTGAAACATAACCTAACCTCAGTTTGCTTATGGTATTCCTGTTTGTTGTTTCTTCGAAAGGAAATTAATGGCGGAAAATTAGCGGCATTACTTAGACGTGCGATATTCCACGCAGAACCGACACGGCACGCCAGTTCATGTAATATCAGGTACATAATAATATGTAAATGTGGAGCTACGGCTTATCGGGGATCTTCGGTGAAAGAACACAAAGATGGCGTACGAAGAGGAAGGTTTAAGGTTGCAGCAGGTGAAAAAGGACGAGGTGCCGAAGGTATTGCCTGGCTGTTTTAAGGAAGGGATTTATGCCTCGGGTAATATTACTGCTGAACGTGGCTTATTATGGAAATTTTCTTAAATTGTTGGTTGCACCGTTGAGAACAATGCAAACAGAAAATGGATAATTATTGGACTGTAAATTGCAGCGGGTAGTCGGTAATTTATGTTAATTTCGATCGTAAAGTAAATTCCTGTGGAGGTACCCCGTGCCTGTACCAAATCTAAAACAATGAGGAATTTGCTAGAATTTATTATAACCATGCACAGTCGGTAACAAATTATAATTAGTTAATAGTACAAAATTTAACCTATAAATTTTTCTTTCCTATTCTTTGTATCAATTTTAATTTTATCTTTATTCGAAATTACAATAACAGAACGTAACCTCTCTATCGTACACGTAATACTCATTCGTTCCGATAAAGATTTTCTATTATTAATCTCTTTGTCGCTATATAACAATCACTCAATAATTCCTACGTTCACTACTGTCCGTCATCATTAAACCATTGAATCGGTATCCAGAAGCCGTATAAATATTGACGTGAAATTACGTACAGGTACAATCGTACACCTGTACAAATTCTCTTATGCAGTGTATCTCGCGAATGGCTTGGCCACTCGTAATTACTGTTAACGGTTTCCCAGAGGGACTACGCTAATTAATATAACAGGCGACGATTCATTCGCGATTGACAGGAAAATGCGTGGACTGCGCGCGCCACGGGATCCGGAGCTCGCAATTTGTCAGGTGACAGGCGAGAGACAGGAATAAATGGACAATTACACAAATACAATGTTTGACGTCATTTCAATGACGCGAGAGACACCCGTGATTGATTGTTAATTGCCTCGGTTTGTTACCCCGACCGAGAGGGGTTACCAGAGGGTGGTAACGGGGATGGTAGACTCGCAGTACCGAATAATTTAATTGAGCCGATCGGTGCAGAAGAGTTTTCATCGAGTTTTTCTTTTTATTTTTTTTTGTATTCCCATTATTATCATCATCATAAACCACGCGATTCGTATGAAAAGTCGTTTCGCGTTCAAAAAATATCTTTTTTTCCTATCCCCCCCACTTTATTGATATTATTTTCATTTTTCTCAGTCATTTTCCATCGCTGTGAAGGGGTCGTGATTTTTTTTAACGGATTACAATATATATGTAAATAAAAGTGTTATTGGGCACTAGGGACTCTTCTTCATTGTCTCCATTGCTTGCGTCTTCTTTTTTCTCGTAGGTCAATGATACTAGTGACTCTTCTATTAGGTTGAAATATTATTTCTAAGGCTGACTATGACGTCGCGGTTCTGCTTAGAAATTTGCGCTCGCTCGTAGGAATTTTTTATTTTTCATTCTAAACTCTGAACTTGCTAGCAAGTAACTTTCTTTCGGTATCCGTATTGAAGTCGGGCGTGAAAGTTTTAATTAGAGACTGTCGTAAATAATACATTAACTTTATATATGTACGGACCTTATTGTTTATAAAAAATTTTTCAATGTGTTATGCAACGCGTAAATTACAGTAAACATTTTTTTTTCTTCGCCAATTTTCGTCGTTTCCAACTAACAGATCGCTGCGTTTTTGACGAGGATGTTTATCCTCTTACGAAATTCTCAGTCAAATCAATACGAAATAATTTATCAGCTGCTAATGGGATACACCGGTTAATGGTGAGTGATGATAATAAATATTATTAATGCTCGACAGTTATAGTATTAAGTAGTGCTAATGTTATGCAGAATATAATGCACGATGAAATAATATATTCCTCGATAATAATAATAATCAAACAGCCAAAGATACGTATCTTAGTAGCATCACTTTATCATTCTACCAATAAATCTTTTTTCAAATCCATAAAATCAAGAAAATTTTAGCTCAAAGACTTGCAATTAAACTTCAATATATCTAATCGCTGATATATTAATCTTCCTATTACTAATTTTATGGGTAATATAATGCACGATGAGATAATATATATCTCGATAATAATCGGACAGCCTATGATACGTATCTTAATAGCATTACTTTATCTTTTTACTAATAAATCTTTATTACTATATTTAATTATATAAACAAATTCATAAAATAAAGAAAATTTGAGTTCACAGACTTGCAATCAAACTTCAATATATCTAATCGATAATATATTTAGTAATATTTATAAAAAAATATATATGACGTGCATGCATGTATTTTCAATATATCTAGCAATACTGTATTTGGTAGTGTATATATATACGCAGTTATATAAATGTACAATTACATATACAATCACAGCCTCATTTACTGCTATAATATATAGCAACGTAAGTGCGTTAACGCACACGCATCCCAATCTCTAACAAACCTACGTAGTACGTGAGCGTGTTAATGGAACTATCAGTCAACACACATGGCTGAGTGACGTCTCAATCAAACACCAACACACTCGCAGACACCCTATAGTAATACGCATTGGTAGATTGTGTTGGTGTCTAACATTAACGGGATTTATCCATTAAACTTGAACTCCTTAGCAGCATTGCTAATTACTAATCATATTTACCATCGATATACACGTAATGAATTTAGATTGCGTAATAAAAAATTTTACGAGTCATCGTGATATATAGATTATGATTATTATTAACGTATTCCGCGTTTGACAACAATTATGTCTAAGTGATTGAGGTTTGATAAGAACAAGGTATTTTGAGTTTTGAATGAATGAATACAATCTGGATTTTTGATATATGTATATTAATTATTTATTTTTTTCATCGTATTTTTTGTTTATTTTTTTGACCTTTCGCAGGGTTCGATGTTACGCCGTCGTATGCAAATTTGTTTTATTACCTGACAACTGGGTAGCCGGACCATTAGTTTACGTAAACGCTCCACCCGTGTAAGGTGTTATCTTTCATTTCAAGCTGGTAAGCTACAGTTCGTTTCAATTTGAATCTTTAATTAGCGGCGATTGCTCCGTCTGCACGGTTTAGAATTGTCTCGTTATCTCGAAATGCGTTCTTACCGAATGGATACTTTCTCCGGGCTTGTTATCATTCTGTGCGCAGGATGTACGGAGACTATCAAAAATATACAGCTGCTGTAAGTAACGGTAAGATTTAGAATTGTTCTTGTGCAACTAATTACAACCTGTAGATGGGCAAGAGTGCAGTGTAGCATTGAGAATAAGAAATAAGATAAATTCAACTGACGGGTAGTTGATATTTTGTTTTTGACGCTAATAAAACTTTATTTATATTATAGAAAATAACGGTGTGGGGTAATAGTATAATTTGTTTTTAAATAGCAAATTGATGCGTCAATAACAATGCTCAAGGGGTTGAAAAATCTATTAGTATTTTTGAATGGGGTTGAAAACCTCGTCCGTTGAAAATTACGCGAAATTGAGACCCGGTGAAATTTTCATTGCAAACTCCCCATGGGATAGTTAGTTAGGTTGGTATCTACGCCGAGGACGACAATACTGACCGTCATGGGAATCCCGTTGTATTTCCGTCACGAGGGGCGGTTTACTTCCACCCTATGTCACATTACGCAAAGTCCACCCCTCCTTCCACGGTCTGAACTCGCTGCTCAGTAGTGGCTATATACGTATGGGATAATTGAATTGGAGCACGAATTACGGACACGCCATACCGACCCCACTGGCAATCGTCATTTCTTTTACCATTTGCTTCTACGTCATTGAGACTAACGTAATTCACCCTCGATCAACCGAAGACCCAGGATGCATCCCTTATAGACTCTCCAAGGGTACCTAACGTACCTGAATAACACATGCTGCCAATAACGTACTTGTGATTCGAGCGAGCTTACGACTAAACGTTATTTTTAAAAAGGCGCCTTTTTATTGTACCGTGTAGATGGCACCACTTGGCAGCTTCTATCTAAGACTGTATTAACCATTGGAAAAGTTTTAACTGCATTGGGAATAACGGGCGAGGAGGGAAGTAGGTCGGGGATGGGGAGGGGAAGGTTATGCAGATTTTTATTACTGTTGTTACTGTTACATCATTATTATTTGTTTTATATTATTGTAATGTTTCTCTTCTTGCTGTTTCGCATTGACAGGCATTATATTGTGTGTGCCTGTATGTACAGGAATGCTCTAATCTCTGAGTAAGAAATGCCTATCTATTTCGATCCGCGAAGAAACGCCGGAGTCACTTATTCAGGCTTCTTCTTCCTCTTCTTCGCTTGGGATCCTCTTGTTCATTCTTCGACTTGGTCGTTTACTTCGGTCCGATTTCCACTTGTTTTTACGCCTTATGCTTTAAGGCTAATTCATTAATTAATTCCGTTATAGCCCTTCGTCTTCACCTTCTTCCAACGTCTCCTCCTCTTACTACTGCTAATGCCATTGCTATTACGTCTTTCTCTTTCACTTGTTCATCTTCGTCTACTTCTTCTTCTTCTATGCTGGTGTACACTCCCGTGAGTTTCTCTCGCTTTCATGCCTCGAGCTACCCCGTCAACCTCTTAAAGCTGGGTACTCGTTAATTAAAGTAATTACTAAATAAATTGCAATTACACTAATGGACCAGGCCAGAAGGGCCCCGTTGCCGACAATGAAGCCTGTCGTCGCAGGTATCCCTCTTCTTTGTCGAGCTGGACCGGCGTTTCTTTTTTTTTCAAGTCAAGTCAGCAGTATTTTTTATGACGTTAAACAATGCGCCCGGATATCGTTGTTTATTAGTATTGAGTCGTAGGAAGTGCTTTAGGGCGCGTTTTAAATTTGCCGCTGCGATTTTTATGGATTCGAAATGAAATCGATCGTGCCATGCCGGCGGTGTAATCAAACATACCAGATCCTGGCGTCGGAACGATTAGTTTTTAATTAATGGGAATATATGAAAAATTGCCCGGGCCTTTGATTGCGCGTTCCATGTTATCTCCTTTCGTCTCGTTCTCTCAATTTATTCTTCTATTGGCGCTATACCTTTTTCAGGTTCATCGCTTTTCCTCTTTTCTCTCTTGGTCTTCGTATCGGCACCGGAAACCGGCGAAATCGCCACGCGCCGCTTGTTTGCTTTTGACTAAACAAGAATCATTGGTAATATCGACTTGTTTATTGTCCATAGCGCGGGATTGGACGTTATCACGAAATTTTTTGGCGCTCATCTCTCTCTTTATAAAAACGCATCACTGACCGGTCCTGGCATTTCATCCCACCCCCATCTCTCATCAGTTCATCTCCCTTTCATCTCCATATATATGTATTACTTTTTCCATTAAATATATAAATATATTTCCCGTTAAAATTCACTGTCCCAAGTTTGATATCTGCCATTCGTTAACCGACTGCATAATAACGTTTCCTGATCCTGGTTACAGGTCATTTCACACTGTCGTTTCTTTATGCCTGCAAAGAAAATAAAAAAAAAAGATTATAGTCAAACAATTCATATTCGATTTTCAGGATGCATATGGTCTCATTTTTCAGCGCACTGAACACTTTGATTCTATTTTTTTTTAAAGGTATCAATAGTGCCAGAACTGTATCGAGCATCACGACTGCATCGCATAGTCGAAACTCACCCTATCGAACAGCCGGAAGTTATCGCGAACAGACCTTCACTCCCATTCCCCCGTGCACTGACAGGTTTTGTGCGTGCTGCGTATATGCATTTGCCTACGCATCGGCGAACTGGCCGCTTTGTGAAGCCAAATGAACTGGAAATCAGGAAATACGTCGAGTTCACTTCCGCGTACGCATACGTACCTACATACCTATCGTGTGCGCTCTGCGTACATAAGTCGCGTTCACATAGGAAAACTACCTAAATAACTATGCCTTAAAACAAAGACAAAAATGTATAGTTGCGATTACAAGAGCAATGGCTAGTATTTGAACAACAAGAAATTTCTTATCGGAATGACAAAAATTCTAATAAGATTTACAAAGTAAACTAGTGAGAGTTACAATCAAAATGGTAAATTTTGACAGAATTTTCATTGCTACTAGAATTTGTTGTTGTCCAATTACTAAACATTACTCTAGTAATCACTTTTCTGTGTTAACAAATCATTTGCTTAACCATTCACACTTAATTATTCAAATATAACAAATGTACAATATTCGATTAGATAACAATTGAAGCTATTTTCAGAATTTAATGTAGGTAAATATATACCGGGTGGTCCAGTTATAAGTAACCAATGTACGTAACGAACTTGACTATTGCGATTACTCTTGATTGGACCACTCGGTATATAATACACAACGTACTAAAACGGTCTAAGATTTTCTTCAAGCATTGGATAAATCCAGAAGGATAACGATAAAGGATATCAAGGCGGTATGGATACGCGTATGGTACATATGCTCCAAGAGTGTATACGTAAGTCTTGCATGGCAGATCATATGGAATTATGACGTGTACGCTTTAGCTATAAGAACGAAATATTTCCAATGCTGTTGGTAACACAGGGTGACAAAAAAAAATGGATGGAATATATATCTCCTTGGAGAAGAAATCCGGCGTTGTGGCGACACGCTCGACTGGGCTAAGCCAGCTTGAAGATTTGTCGCGCGATGAAAGGGTGGCTGAAAGAAATTTTCAGAGGGACGAGTAGGTAGACGCAGAGTGGGACAGGGGAGAGGGTCGTGGAATTGGAGTGTGGGACGCTATGTGAAATGAATCGGGCAAACGGACAGACGTGACAGACATAATTCCGCAGTAAGCAGTACTTAGGGATACCAGGAGACACCTGTCGATTCCCACTAGGAAGTATCGTCCTGAACTCGAGGATGCGGTACAGTCTGTCGTAAAGTTACAAGTCCTTGTAAAAAAGTCTCCCTTGGATTATCAGAGTGAAATTCTTACTGAGAAGCACAAAAAAAAAGAATTAGTTAGATGAAAAATAAGGGATCATAAATTATATACATACATGCGATTAAATTACATTAACTGTAATAGGAATTTATAGTGTGTTTATGCATCGCGTAATATTTCCAAACGAGCTTCGAATTGTAACAAATAGTCTTGATGCTTTTATTTTTATGTTTACGTATCACAAATGAATCTACCTGTACAAGGTAATATTATATGCCAATAGCATTGTAAACTGCTTACTTCCTTATTGTCCTCGTAGTACTGTTGTCGCGGTTACGTCTACAGTATCTCAAATGAATCTACCTGTACAAGGGAATATTATATGTCAATAGCGCTTTAAGCTGATTACCTCCTTATTGTCCTGGTAGTATCGTAGTCGCGGTTACATTACGTTCTAGTACGGTCGTATTATATATATATATATCCGTGATGATGAGTGTCCTGAAAAGTTCTTCAGATCGTCTTCTAGGCGTCTAATTAATAGATCTTGCACGAAGATAGTAGATGTGCGTATCTACGTGAAAGTTCTTTTCTAACCTGAAAAGCGTTAGACGATACTCGACGTTGACAGACTTCCTAATAAAATGGCAAAGGGTAACACAACGTAGGGATGGGAGGTTGCGTCAGCCACTCAAACGCACTCGACACGAATTTGTTCTATTTTACGATATTTACCGGCGCTTAATATTTTCAGCAAACAGGTTAAGTGCCTCTAAGTGGATCCTGGCGAGAGACTCGGTGAATCCGAGTGAGCGAAGGTGGAGCGAAATGTTTATGGTGAAGGAGCGTAGAAAAAAAGAAGTGAAAGAATGAAAAAGTAGAGGGACAGAGTCACCAGCCAGACACATTAGTCGTCTCGCGTTTACATTTACCTTTGACTGGATTTCGTGCGTGAGGGCCAGCGCGTGTCACGTGCAAGCACACTTCATTATCCACTTGAAAGGGCCGCCTCTATCGAATGCTAATGCATCACGTATCTTATGCCGTTGGATATGAAGAGAGTGTAGATAGGTATACGTGGTATACGATACACTGCCACCTAGAATTATGGCATGCGTGCGGCACATCTAGGTACTGTATAGTTTTAGGTTATGAAGCGTGAAATTCGAAAACTGTGTCGTACGTTTCTATTATTGTCTAATGGCTTTTAGCTACACTGCGTTCTTCGTGGCTTGACTTCGAATTTATCACTAGTGACTCCTAATGGATTTACCTGAAACTTCCGCGTAGCGCCAATGAGCCTGAATGGAACTTACAAAGGAACCCAGAAACGGTGGGGTGTGTTGTGTCAATGTTTGTCCGTCATGCTTATTCATTTTTTTTTTTGAACGGGACTTTAGAAAATGTGACGTTATAGGTTGGACGGGAAAAAGATGGCGGCGGATTGAAACGATTGGCGGCGGGAAGGGAGGATAAATAATTACCTCGTGACTCGTGCTTTTACTTGAAAATCGTGACAAAAATCAATTTCATTCGTGTGGAATAACCTCTTGACGTAATCGCGGTGGCCAACTGGTCGGCTTCATCAATTACACGAGCGAGCATTAAGATAGGCGCCTCTCCTTTTTACTTCTCATATTTCTAATTTAAATCAGCAATTAACATAAACTAACGAGTAGCGCGATAAGCCGGAACGAGCACGCGCGCGCGCTTATTTCTTTGGTCACGGATGCCTCTTTAAAAAATTCCTAGTGTATTAAGGAAAGCAGACGGACGAAAAGAAACAACAAGTCTCGTTCCCATGAGTCGTCGAATTCCAACACGAGAATCGTAATCTGTGACGTCTCTCTAAAAGTTTTCCTCGATTTCTTGCTTGTGAATCATAAAGGCTTCCCCACAGTGCGCCATCCATCTAGATTCAATCCAACAATTGGGCCTTCAATAATATTGTATACAGTTGGGCCTCACAGGCGCACGTGAATTCGTGCCTGGAACATTACAGGCGGTAAAATTCCTCGCCCTTAATTGCGAATATAATTAACAGCCTGCCTGCTTAGACATTCCACGCACGTTAGGTTAGGTTTCTGGTATAAGTACCAAGTTACCGACGTCAAGGAGCAGCGAATGATCTTTCTGGATCTTTCTATAGTGTTTCCCACGACCCTGATTGTTTCATAAGTAGATCGCTCTGGTAAGACTATGCTCAACTCGTTGCTAATTATCCGTGGAAGATCGTTACCAATTAAAGTAGTGATCAATGGCCGCTGGTAAGTTGCATAACCGCATCCATGCCAATCTACTACAGTGAACAGAGACTCTATCAACTTCAAGTATTCTATGCCTTTAATTACTTCAATGAGGTAAACCCCCCCTCCCCCTTTTTCCACTATTTCTCTCAATGAAATTCTTAAATGACTCAGAATTTTCTGAGTATTGCGTAATATTCAAATTCCGTCAATTCGTTAAATAATCATAATTATCAAGCTCTAATCGGATTTCACTGACAATTATCAATTAGTATATTTTCATCCCTCTGTCCATGTGTTCTCTCTGTATCTCTTTCTCTCTCCCTCTCTCTTTCTCTCTCTGTCTTTCATTCTATTCTCGCAATGCGTCAAAGAGAGCATCTACCACACGTAATAAGAGAAGAGAATGGCGGTATATCGTTACCTGGTAATTGGAAACGTACCTTCTTGTAGCTCCTATGCAAATACCTACTGCTCTAGTGCAGTTCACTGATGTGAGTGTCATGGTACAGTATATCATCGGTTATATTGTCCTTTGAGTATATAATACGTGTGTGTGTGTATACTATATGTATATAAACAGACAGTGTACATACACACTGTGGGAAATGGAGAAGTTACGTCAGCGGTGGCGACTCTTATGGCTGTAATTAGCGTTAGAAACAGGGTGGGTAAGGGTGGCGGCTAATAAAAAGTTTAATAAGAAGGGGTTAGGGCCCCATTTTGGGGCGTGTTTGCGGTACCGATGAGTTTCGCCGTGGCGGCCGCTTAGTGTTAATAAATAATACCGCGTCGTCGTATAGTTTCGCAATTAATAATTCATAAGCGCCGTTATGGGTGGGCCCAGGCCCGGGCGTCATTAGCATATAGGTAAATTAAGAGAGCGGGCCAATTATAATAATTGCATAATTACGACAATTACGTGAGTCGAAAAGGGGAAGTGAGTGAGAAGGACGAGTGGGCCCTATATATATATATACACACACGTATCCTCCAATGGGCCCAATCCTTACAGCCGTTATATTTTATGGGTATCGTTTACGGTGTGAACGCATCTTTAATCGGTCTCTGTACCTTCGTGCGATAACTGCGTGTTCAACCACTGCGTATTAAGGTCTAAATATTTCAGCTTAAACATTTTTTCATGTTATCCTTCCTGCTTAATTCTTCCTGTTTATTCCTTTTTTTGCAGTGTTTAATTTCATCCCCTCGTATTTATTTATTTTTTTCTTCTATAAACCACTGCATTCCCCAACTATGTATTCGCCACCTTCGATAGGACGTTTCGCGTGCATGGGCAACCTGGCTGACCAGTGGTTAGCTGAGTGTTGAGGTACAGTTGCTGGAGGTACCTATGTGCATTTATCGTACGTGCACGCCTAGATAGACATACGCGAGCTACGGGGGAATTGATTTTAGCGGCGGGGCTTTGTGAAATGAAACCTGGAGCCGAGCCGTCGCCATTAACAACGATAAAAATAATCCAATCCGACGTTTGTTTGATCTATCAGCGTCGATATAGATTCGTTTTTTATTTCTCCTTTGTCATTTCTTTTTTTTTTCGTCGATATTTCATTTCGACCCGTTCGCAAAATTTTATGCGTAGCTGATTACTACCTTGAGACTCTTCACTGTTGAGGAAATAATCACTTTGTTAATAGTCAGACACT
This sequence comes from Pachycephus smyrnensis, assembly GCA_030142225.1. Lineage (NCBI taxonomy): Eukaryota > Metazoa > Arthropoda > Insecta > Hymenoptera > Cephidae > Pachycephus > Pachycephus smyrnensis. Next base: position 579,478 of record JARQST010000383.1, read on the forward strand.
TATCTGGTACTTTGAGGGTTTTTTTTGGAAAAAAAAATATTTGCAAATTTTTACAGAATTATTTTATCCCGGGTATACATATAGGTGTTTTATGACTTTGGACATTATTCAGTTTTTTTTTCATGTTCGTTCTTTATTCTGAGATCTAATTGGTTTTTAATTTTTTTTTTCTTTCAAATTGGTATCCGATAATACCTAGATTTCTTTCTGTCAATGGATACTCGTGCTTTCGCTGCCGCTGAATTATTCTCCAAGGATACCCGGCGACACTCGCGCTCACTGCGATCGCCGCTCAGTGTAAACACGGATCTTGGCAATGGAAGTCAAACAGTCAAATATTTGAGGGCCCTGTAGAATTTTCAAAAATACCGCCGCCGCCGTCGTGTGACGTTGGCTGCGAGGACCGTGCATTGCGGCATGATTAATTCACAATGTTCTCTGTCCTATAACTCGAAGGGAGGGAATGACCCGATAACAAAAGGGGTTGACTTTCGTTTATGAAATAAAATCGACAAATAAAAGACATTCGCCTGTAAAATTTTTATTTTCTTTTTTAGTTTCACACCCATTTTTATTCTTCGCACCCTTATTACGCGCGTATTACGTATCATCCAGAGCGTGCGTAACGACCGCCGTGATTTTTCTACGAAATTCACCCTCTCCGTATTCCTCGTCAGTTTCACCGTTATTTTATCCCTTATTCACGATGTGGCAATGTTCCCGAGACGTTTCTGCCAGGTATACATGTATTGGACCCTTCAGGAATGGGCGAAGCTCCTCGAGAGTCTTATCCCACGGGATACGCCTGTCACGTAAGCTCACAGGCGTCAAACTCTTGTCTTAGATATTTATCAGGACGCCACCACTATCGGTAACTTTTTCACCCCGCTGCCAGGAAAACACCCTCTCGAATTTTCTCCCGACAGGCTTCGCCAGCCGACGTGCTCCTCTTCTCGTACCTCTATTCCCACGTACGCTCTGAATAAAGCCTAACCTTATACACAGTGGCGAAGGTGGTAACGCCATAGAGGTTGTAGCTCGATTATTTAGCGGTGCAGTTACACCCTGCCAAATACTTTGTTCCGTTCGTATCACTTGTGGATGCAGCTTAACTCACCCCCGGAGATCTTACATTCCGTCTACCATTGTCCAACGTCGTTTACCTGTACTAGGGGTAGTTTTTCGTGCATGTCTTATAAGTAGAAATGAAAATAAAGGCTGCTACACACCAGTCTCTGTATACGGTCAATGGAAAATTAACTCTTCTACCCATCAACGACTCCTGGCGAGAAACGCGGGAACTACGGTTACGGGAACAGCGCCGTATTTGAGAACGACGTAACATAACCTAATCGGAACTTTATTGCGGAAATAAAACATTCCGCAGCGCGGAATATTATATTCCGTTGGGCGACTGCCGTTTGCGTTTAACGCAACACTTAACCTCCTACGCCAAAACATCCCTTACTTCTTACCCCCCCCCCCCCCCCGTCATCCAATTCCTGTAGGTCGAATAGAGGTATCTACCTGTTTCTATACGTTCTTTCGTGGTATGATAGTCTATACACCCCTATGCTTACTACCCCTAAAAGGATGAAGAGCTGGATATTCACGGCTGCACGGAATTTTAACGTATATATATGTATACATATAAAAGTATGTATATCTACAGGCTTACCTGCCATATGCCTCGGACCAAGTAGGACGCCTGAAGTTGCCGTGTTCGAGAGCGATTTCACCCTCGTTTTCGCGCCAAACTCGAGTGATATCGATCAAATATTTTGACAGTTTCGGCATGTGTCACAGAAGTAGGCAATAACCCAACAATCCAGGGCTAGGTTATAGAAAATAATTACATATACCCAAACGACTTATTCTTCTGTATGGTAAGTAGTAAGATTATTAATAAGTTTCATTTAAGTAATCAATACATTATTTGTATGCGAAAGGCTTTTAATTACGGTAACCTAAAACGATAACCTATTGATACTTTTTGTTCTCCCTTTTCAGATAATCAAATTTCGTTTCATTTTTAGTGTAGCATGCAAGGAGTTCAACTACGATGTTTTCATGTTATTTCATGTCATAAAGTACAAGGGATTTAACTCCAGAGTATTCCACGAGTTAGTATGAGCATCCCCTAATCACGAAGAAAGACCAAACATCAAAATGGACTAAAATTAAAAATGCAAAGACATTTATGCCCTCATTTCGTCTGCAGAACGTCCACACCAAATTGCAGCCTTTTGCGACTTCCGGTATCCAAATTACAGTACCCTTGTCAATCCTGCATACTTAAAAAATACGTAAGAACTCAAAATGAACCAAAATAGAAATGCAGAGACATGCATATCGCTTTTTTTTGGTCCCGAGAACGTACATTAATATTAATAATGTATAATCCCTCTATTCGCGTTACTACCCTTCTGCTAACTCTCTCGGTTTATATTTTCCGACATTTTCACCCTGACTACGTCGTTTCAGACATCGCCAACCCTCCCTGCCAGGTACTTTCCATCCCCTCTGTTCATTGAGAACTCTCGTCTCTCCATGCAATACTTTATTCGTATCTACTTTTTTTAACCCTTTAACGCTGTAACGCTCACTCAGGGACGCTGCAATTAGCGTGCACCCTATCTTACGGGGTGAAAAGTTATTTTATCTTTTTTTTTTTACAGTACGTCCTGCTTACTGATTTTTTTTCACTTTTTTAATACCCTATGGTATTTTCACGTCGGACTATACGCGACGTGCCTGTCAGTTATGAGTTTTCGAAGTTTAGTGTCTTCATCCCTCTTTTTTGTTTGGAAAATTTTTTTTAAGGGATCCATCTTGGATCCTGTCTTGTCGCTGCATTACGTGTCCTTGGTAATGTTGAAAATTCGACCGGTGGGAATTCGGCACAAATTCATTGCTATTTCATCAGTGAAGTCAGAGGAGAATTCAGAAAGATCGACGTATGGTGTAATGTCTGTCTGGGCAATTTGGTAAACAATTGGAACCGTCAAAACTTGGGATATTCGGATACGTCAAACGTTTGCACCCCTGCATGGGGGGCGGCTGGCAACTTCATACAGTGGCTAAATTGACGATGGTACAGTGGTTAACCTCTTTCCCGAAGAAAATAATAAACTTCGTTCAAATGTCTATTGCGTTTACGCGCCGCTCGATGAGTTCACGCCAGTTCCGTTTGCTTCGCGTAATCGAGTTACTATAGCAGCTTATCTTGTATTTTTGTTTTCCTTTTTTACAGCCAGTCGATCGGGCCGAGCCACGTCAAAACGGGATACGTGACTTCCGCTTGTCTCAGGTCCGTTTTCATCGAAGCCTCAGAAATTCACGTTGAATTACCCGCCTTTATAGCGAATATAGGACGCGTTTCTATGGGACTTACAATGTTCTTTCTATTTCTTTTTTTTACGTAATCACAATTTTTCAAAATACAAATATTTCGCAGTGACACTCAACCGTCGACTGTCTTCACTTTTTACATAGTAGTGCCATCGCTTACTCTTGGGCAAAACAAAGCTCGTATTGCAGGTAAAAAAAAAAGGCCCCAAGGCGTCGCAGGGCCTCATCGGATACAGCACTCTGTACTTACCGCGAAATGAATCAAGTCCCTGCTTCTAAGGCGGGCAGGTGCTTATTACTCATACTTGGGGCCCTTTCTCAGCTTCAGTCCCATCGCGGGCCCTGGGCCTTATACTTTGACATACCTTTATATATACGTACACTTAACAATGTAGGGATATTACCTGTACATATATCCTCTCGAAGAAACCTTATTGACCCTTAGGACATATGTGAACTGTTTATCCTCGTCTTACCAAGCTCCAATTTATCCCCCTCTCCCCACCAAGTCCCCATTCGATCGTAACTGTTTGGTCCTGGTACACGCGAACCTAAAACCACCTAAGGGCCACCGTCAAGGAAAGGGAGAGTTTATCGTATTTTCTCCCCCTGCCGCTCCCCCTGGACCCCCTCTAGCACCGTAGAGATTCTATGCAGAGGAACGCGTGTCTAATGTCCAGGCCGACTATCCCGATCGCCCTAAGGCGACCATTGTCTCGGTTTATATATACTTCGCTAACGTATAGGTCCTTGCAAGATTACAGGGCCGTACACTGTTGCACAGTGTCCCTGGTTATTAAAGATAAATATCAATATAATCAAATTTCGAAAAAAAAAAAATAGTGACATTGTTTTATCCATTTTTACTGTCGCTCCATGTAAGCTACAGTACGTATCTTTGAATCCGCAATTTTTCAATCCCTTCTTTGTATACCGACTGATAAATCGCGTATCGTTAGAAAGCGTTTAGCTGAATCCCTATAGCGCGAGTGTTCCAATGATACGTTAGTGGTCGCGGATGCACGACTGCCCTGAGCGATTCTAACGATTTCGATCTCTCCGCCACTATAGAAACTATATCGCCGTAACATCAAAACCGGTCGTTCAGCTAACGACCGACATAATAATCGTGTATCAGATTAGTACTAGTAAGCCGAAGGATATATATATATATAAAGTATACTAAATTCAAAATATATATATGTAATATAATGGATGAGACAATACACAGGTACCTATGGCCCATATTCATTTTACAGCTAATCCACGTTCCGTACAGAAAATGCCATTTTAAGTTTTTTAAATACGACCATGGTGCTGCCGTCTGGCGTGAATCTACAGAGACGAAATCCCTCTGCTTTTTCTTCTTTGCATTCAAGAGGAAGGAAGAGAACAGTGAAGCGGATTTTACTAGGTGCTCACGAGATCATATATAGCTTGTACTATGTACAGGTACGTTAAAGACACCGTGCACGTATTACTATATGTACGAGTACCAGGTATCTAGGAATTGTATATACATGGCAAAACCGGTCGGCCGACTCCGGGAGCTTTTCGCTCTAAATAAAATAAAATAAAACATTACGCCCGTACTACGGGTATCTGTGTTTTCATCCCCTTGCTGCATACACGGATAGAAGGGATGTAAAGTAGGTTGGTATTACCGGAGTGTGGCCTGTAGATATATATATATATACACACACAGAAAGTATAGGGATGGTTACGCCAAACATTTTCCCAGTTAAATACCTAAGCTCTTCGGCAGCTTTAGTACGGTTATGCATGCGTTTATACAGTATACTGTATAGTACATATACATATGCTTTGTATATGATATATATATATATATTTTGTATACATAGAAACAGGCGTACGTACTTGAATACCCCCCCCCCCCCCCCTTTAAATCTTTCAATAGCTCTCGTGTGCCCTGTTCTACCGTTTCTCGTTCCAGTTAACTACCCCCCCCCCCCCCCAAT
>JARQST010000383.1:584907-694663 GCA_030142225.1 Pachycephus smyrnensis
AGGCACCCGGAGCTGTGATGGGTTTAGAAATGGTTACGTTAGGTTAGTTTAGGTTAGAATTCCAATGCTGTGATAATTCAAGGTTTAGTTTTTGTTTTTAAAACAACATTTCAGTTTGCCGTTGTGAATGCCCCATAATCGGCGAAGTCTTAGAAACTGCCCCAGGACAAGTTTATATATATATATATATATATATATATGTTGAAGAAAGATGTCTCTCTCTGTTTCTGTTTTTGATCATTCTGTGCTTCTCGGTATATTTACATATTTTTGTGATATTTCGCAACGTTAATCCCCGAGCCGCGAACGGAACGCGAATTATATACGAGGCCGACTGCGATTTTGCAGATTTATCCGATGAAATTCGCTGCCGTGCCAAATTGTAAGCGTTTTACTTTTTTATTTTTGTTTTTATATGCTTGATCTTTTTTTTTTCATATTCGAGTCTACTTTAGACGTTTTTGGGTTAACGTGGTCCAGAAACGCGCGCGGAAAATCTTAACACTTTTCTCGTGTACTTTTTAAGTCGAAATATTTTTTTGCGGTGTCTCAATGTCATTGTTTATTAATTGATTTACATGCCTTTTGGACATTACTTTTTTTGTATTGTTTTTTCAAAATGCACGATGGGTATGATTTGTTATTTGGAATTACGTGTCAAAAATAATGATAAAGTTGACGTCATTGACTCTCTGTATTTTTTTTTGTACTCCGCGACAATTGGGACAATACCGATTGTTGCTCTGCTATGGGGATGATCCGTGCTGTTATTCTGGCGGCCATTAAAGAAGCAGGAGTGGTTTACGATGAGCAGAGATTCTCAGTGTCTCTAGAGGCCAGGGACGAATTTTCAAATAATCGTGATATGGAGATCAAAAGTCGAAATTTTTGAAAATTTGTTTACTAGAATTATATACATAACTTTTATACCTGGGGTGTAGGGTTGATAAAATTGTATGGGAAACGTCCATTAATTTTTGTGGGAACGAATACAGGTGGATGTTTTTGTTAATGGTGGATTTTCATATAGTGTTTGCTGAAATGACAGCCCCTGTCGACCTGCTGCGGTGCACTTCGTCGACCTACTGTTTGCTCGTTCTAAAAAACCCTTCTTTTTTCAAATCAAAAAGCTGGATTTATTGTGCGTCATAGATGCAGCTTCCGTTACGCACGACGGTACCCGTTCAGTGTTCCGTTTACTTCCGGTTACCCTGGCACGGCAAATGACAGCTTTGTCCGAGTAACTGAGCTTAGCATTGCATTCTTGTTCGTACGCAGCCAGTTTGCCTCGATATTTAAAAATCTTTTTTGAGTATTCTTTTTACTGTCCCTAGAAACCCTTTTAAAAATAAAAATAACCATATTTCGGTTTTAATAATACAAATTTATTTCGTACAAGACATTGTTTATAATTTGAAAATTATCAAACTGTTAAAAAGCGCATTTCACAAATTTTTACTGAATTATCACCAGACTGATTATGATGCTGATAGTAGAAATATAATTTTTGTTGATTTTACGTTTTTTTTATTTAAATGCCAACATTTCCAGGTCAGACGTCATTATAGAGTCTCGCATGCCTAACCTGAAAATACAAACGCACGAGCGCTCACAGGACAACGAAAATAAAATGCGCATTCCTCATTCCAATGCATCTCGTTCCAACTGCTAAACAAAAGGAATGGCACCGGAACGCGACTATTTAACGTAGAGCGGTATCGCCGAAGGCGCGGATCTGCATCTAATCATAGTGTTTAGGTATAGGCCGTAGCGCATGCGCGTTAACGTAATGATAGATCTTGTTGTTGAGAAACGTGCTGGCCCTTAAGGCATCGACATAGCAGAATATTCCAATAAATCACTGTACCAAAGTGCTTAGACACATTGCAGCTGTTACATTGGACGGCCATTTTACAACTTTTAAAAAAAACATAAACAAACAAACTGAGCAACGCTAATAATCCATAGTTTGCACGTACTCTTAACTGATTCATCCCTCAAAGAAAAAGTGCTATAATCTCTCAAAATTCCAAAGCCCATTCCACCCCCCGCAGCCACCCCTAAAGTGTCTAGACTTACTAAGAGGGGACTTAGAGTCTGCTGGTAGGTATGGCTGCTCTGAATTGTTAAAATAATACACGTGGTGTACCATTGGGGATGAAATTCGGTCCAAAAGAGAAGAGTCGACTGCTGCGAGCTCGGCTTGCGCAAAAAGGGGGGTAATTGTTCGAGGGATTGTTGTTCCAGGTTATTCTTATGTAAATCTTGACCAAGTACGAAAAGCTCTCGTTGCTCCCACGTACATACTGTATGCCTTCTACCCTTATCCCTGTGTCCGGTACCAGTATTACCGGTACCAGTACCGGTAGCAGCCGTACCGTTACCTTTTTGCTTAGGGTTTCCGGCAGGCCAGGACCTGCTGTTCTCTGGTAAATGCCCCCAATGAACGTCTACGAGTATTTGCACGGGGTAATTATTTTATCGTGCGAATAAAACGTCGCAGGAAAATCCACCCTGGTTATTTTACGTGTACAGCCTCTTCCCTCCGTCCTTCATCGGACCCTCGGCTTTACGTTAGAGCTCATTGTTCTTTTCTTGTAACGTAGCGTGGCTGCGTTTTCGTTAGCAGTGATTTTTTTTTAATCGCTTCGCTTTCGAGATTTAAACTTTTTCTTAGACCTCTGTCGGCGAATACTAGTACTTCGCCAGGATCTTTTGACGCTTCACTTTCTGCACTGTGTTTTACGTTTCACCAAGCACGACTGACGGGTCTTCAGGGTAGATATCGCTGTAACTTTACCGTTGGCTTCGGTTTTTGTTCGTTTGGACGAATCTTTTTGGTTATTTTTTGTTTGTACAAAGTATATTTGTTTTTCTTGTGCTGTCTACGGGTCTCGAGCTTTTCTCTTTTTTTTTCCTTTTTGGTCTGGTTGCAGCGATGGGAGAGGAGGGGGCTTGAGATGGGTATAACAATGATAATGATGATGATAATAATGATAATAACAAAACATAGATGTCCATTTCGTAAAATCGTCCTGGCGAATCGACGAGACGTCATTTATTCTGCGTGATCATCGAGTTGTAAAGGATATACATTTTTTAGGTCTTGTAAAATCGAGCGTGGAAAGAGAGAGGGGGAGAGGGGGAGAGAGAGAGAGAGAGAGAGAGAGAGAGAGAGAGAGAGAGAGAGAGAGAGAGAGAGAACGAGGGTAAAAACATAAATATAGGTAAGGGTAGCTTCCGCTTCTTTTGTTTTGAGAACAAAAGCATTGGTCCAACCTGTTTTTCCACGGTCCACGTTACCCCCCTTAGTAAAGAATAAGGGGCAAAAATGGTTTGGTTTTTTAAAAAATATTATTCTTGATCCAAAGCGTAAACGAGAATTCAACGTGATGCATAAAAATACTTCTAGTATACCTGTATATCTATATAAAGCAGATAAAAAATTTAACGAAAAAACGAGCAATCGAGGTAAATGCCTAATTTTCACGTAACTCGACCAAATTGCCATTGGCATACGAGCTAATATGAAAATTTACACGTGTCACACACGTAAGGTCTAGTACGATTTATAATTCATGAAAAACGACGTGCACGCGGCGTCGGGCGTCAGTGTGATCGTCTCGACGCTGAAGTTGGACTTTGAGTTCCGTCGGCTATGCAGAAGTTCACAACACAGCCGCGGCGTCGCGTGTCGCCGCTCATTTGTTTCGTGTTTGAGCTAGATTATTATGTCGGTAGACTCGGTAAATAGGCGCCGGTCGTCGGGCAACCCACCCTATTTATTTTATTGATTTCGACGAAGGAAAACAAAAAAAATATTACCCAAGCTCCTCCACTGTGTATACCTGCGTGCGAGCGTCACTTCGCTGTCATTAGGACACAGTGTACACGGTTCTTTATTCGACAATTATTTATACTGGGGCCAGGACCTTTTGCATTCGCGGGTGAACGCACAGACGTCGACGATGCCAATCTGCCATTTTTCCCTTTTACCAAACAGTGTTTTTCTTACTTTTAACCTTTTGACAATTCAATTATTCTTTTTCGTTGTCTGTAACTCGTACGTGCTTCGCTGATTGGTCGTACGCCAGCCAATGAGAAAGCAGCTTTTAAGCTGAGTGACTGTTCGAATGATTTCAGTGGTCTTGCATTAAGATGCTGATTTGTCCGAAGGAAATTTTGTTGTATTGATAGACATAGGGAGAAAATGGCGGTTTGTTTAAATGATGGATATCGGGGATATTGTTATTAATGCGAAGTTATTATTTTTGAGGTTAGTATTAGTCGAGTGTTACACGTGGGCTCATTGTCAGCAAGACTTGGACTTGGACTTGAAGGGAGGTAAAGTCGATTACCTTTGGACTTTACGTGGCCCGCCGGAAGCCCGTCGGACATCAAAGCGTCCCGCAAGGCTTCCTGGGTAATTAATTCTCCCGTTCCCTCTTATTAGCCTACCCGTGGTCTCCCTGGGTTCAGTTGGTATACCCTATGCTCGTGCGTAACGATACCCTTAACACCCTACACTTTCTCTACCTTGTGGCACGCACTTTCGTATATACCTTTACCTATTATGTGGATCCAGTTACAGATTCTTGAGGCTCTTGAAAGAGAGAAAATTGATGCACTTGAATTTGGTGATAAGCAGATAATCAATATTGGATAAAACAAATTTTAATACGATAATTTTATGTATTAGGTCTACCGGAAAGTTCTGTCCGTTTTAGAATGGTTAGGTTAATTCTAAATACGGACAGAACTTTCCGGTAGACCTAATATTTATGATAATTTCCGTTATCGGGTGTACATAGAGAAATTTCATGTGCACGTGGCTTTTTATATCGATGTGATTTTTTTGTCAGTAGATGACTTGTAATTTGTGTTTTACATAGGTAAAAGTCATTGTGATTGTGCGTAGGCATATGGGTTTATCGTAAGAAGACGCAACAGCAGATGCACATTCGGTCCATTCCTTTTTTATTCTGCGCTGTAGGCAAGCTGCTGGGGAAAGGTGATTAGTGACGTCATGCAGGTGCATTAATAGGTACGACGTAGTTGAGAGGCGTACAGGTGACTGAGGTCTCCAATCGGAAATGATGCTTCTAACCGCTGCCTCTACGCTCCACCCCGATAGAGCTTTCGGAGGCGTGGTTACGTAACGCGCATGCGCCGCACGCCACGCCCCACCCGTTAAGGCGGCTTTCCCGCGCTTTCGCGAATACCCCCTCTCCTGTTACGGAGTACTGTCGTAACTGAAGTCATCCGCGAGTACGAGCATTTATTCTGGAGAGGGATAAAGCTTCCGCGTACCCCTTCACAGGGGATACTTATGCGGAGAGGGAAATAAAGCTTGCGATTAAGCGTTTTCTATCTCAATCTAGCCAAGCTTGAATCACGTATTCAGATCGTATTACGCAACGAGGAAGCAAATATTTGATATTTCCACTAAACATACGCAACGTGATGCTTTACATATAAAAATATTATAATCAAACTTTATTCGAAAAATTAATATTTTTTTTAAATTTTGCCATAATATTAATTATTGATAAATTCGTGGGCAGTTTAAAATTATTTTAATGGGTGTCTCATCGAATAAATTATACCACTTTAATTATGTATATTAAGAAGATACATATACGTGCCTTTTTCTCAGGTTGAACTATCTTCGCAGTCTATACAGCCGTCTACGGATCCCCCTCTCTCGGTCATCATATGACCTCCCCAAAGGACTTTTATCCCACCGACGCTAGATGGTGCTCCGGTTTCCTTTCGCAAGCTCGAGGCGCCTCGCAGTCGCTCCGCGGCGCCTCAGCCGAACGGTTCGCTTTGGCATTTCGCCTCGAACTTCGACCGCGCAACGTTCTCCTCTCTTCTGGTTTCTGCGCTCGTTCGTACGCCCATTTTGCTCCCTCGTTTACTTCGCCAGCCCCGCCGGTTGAGGCCGCACTAGCAACCCTCGTGCCACTCTCGGGCCAGTCACCCCATCGTGGCACACGCTCGTCGTCCCGGCCTCTCAGTCAGCCGCGGGCAAGCGACGTGGATCGTCACATGCTTTGCATTGTCAACTTTTAAACGCGAATCTGCTAGCAATTTTCTTGGACGCACGTAACCAGCGTGTGGATTTCTCGCGACGTATGCGACATATCGCGATTACGTAGAACCGTGCGATACATAAAACGTGAGTCATGTGAGGCGACGACGTGTGCTTCATTGTATCTTTGAAAAATTCATACGTAAACTGAGGTGACGTGTCGATCCGATACTTTGACGTTGAGATTGCATACTTTATAAATACAGTTGAGTTTTCGATCTTTACCATACGAGTGTCAAGAGGTCACTTTTTCTGTGCGGGATTCCGTCAGTGAGATACTCATCTGACGCTTGAGTGTTTTGAACGTTGGTATTTATTATTTTTCAAATTCAAATTCTTCATCCCGGTATACGTTGTTATTTGATTAGACGCTTCGTGCGACCGCATGTTTAGTATGTGACTTCCGAGGACGAAGGTCGTCGACGTTGTTACCACGTGGCGGGAGAACTCACGGCGAGCAAGTGGAGAAAAGTGCGAATACGTTCGGGCAGGTCGTGGGACTATGAGGGAGAAATAAAGAATTTGAACCTGAACTGAATAAGAATAATATAATATAAGGAAGGTCACTCGTCACTGGTGCAGCTGGGTCGGAATGGTCCTGCGAACCAGAGTGTGAGTACCTTTTATAATTAGAGCAAAAATGCCCTTAATCATTTATTATATAAAGTATATACATACATATCTATGTACTCATGTTTCCCCACGACACGATGAATAAATCCAATACTATATTTTCTTTATCACAAATTATATTTCGGATATTCTTGTTTCTCGCATTTCTCCCAACGATCCTCTTACTCCTGCGTTATCGTCCTCCTGATAACGTACATACGGTTCCTTATTGAATAGAAATGGGAATATATTCACGAACGAATCAAATACTACAGATTATTGCGTTTTCTATATATAACGCGGGATGTTCGCGAGGCCCAAGCTTAGGCTTTGGCGTTTAAATGACTTAGCACACAATTTGCCCATTAACACAAGCTGCCTCCGTCGTAATGGAAGCCATTGTTCAACCTATCTTGTCCGTAATACAGGCTCCTCTTCTACCTCGAACCTTCACTCTGTGTACCTACGTACTCCAGGACTACGTATTAACCTACCACAAGAGGGGAAGGGGGTAGGGGGGCACACGCATACTGTATACTCGTGAACCAGTACTCAGCTACCAACCCCCCTGAATGAACCCTTAGCACCACCATGGTTCCCTGGCCCATCGTAACCACCCAGTGAACCAACCTCGCGATATCGAGTAGCCTACATTGTGCGTCAAGATGAGATCCTATTAGGATTACGTTAATTAATCTAATAAGTCGTTCCCCAGGAGCTCATAAAACTCCTTGGCGCCAAAGGCGAGTCCTTGATACATGGAAGGCATTTGGTGAATGTCATATTTTATCTAGCAATTTTTTTTTATTAAAAAAAAGAATGCACAATCGAACGCTTCGTCGGTATCTCTTACGTCATTCAGAAAATGTTTTTATTACTTTAATGCGTTTCACGTATTGTTTTATATTGTGTCCTAACTCTGCCTTCGTATGCTTATCTGTGGGTTTGTATTGTTTTTCCTTTTTTTATCTCTGTCATGTCTCCTTATATGCGTAGCGTCGGGGGACATCGTTGGTTAACGTAGCGCGTGCGACTAAGTTCACAAGGCGCGAAAACGTCCTGTCGCGATTAGGAGAGCAGCTCGTGCCAGGAGGTGGCGCAGGACTAAACGAGGAGAAACTGGTTGGAATATCGTGCGGTTGTTAGCAGTGTGAGTGGGACAAGGATGGACGATGGAACGGATTCGAAGGATACGCTTAGGTCTATGGAATGGTTGGCTATGTTCAGAAACAATGACTGGTCGAGAGAAAGAGAGAGAGGGAGAGGGGCAAGAGGGGAAGGACTGTGAAGGATAGTATTACGTTTATGATTACAAAAATTATTAAAATTATATATAATTATGTAACATACAGCATCGAAAGTATTGTACGATATTATGTATACTAAATCAATTGCAAGATAATTGTTTGGGAATTTTTATAAATCTTCTTAGCAATAACGAATGTTGTGTGGGATTTGCACATTTTCATGGCGTATGTGTTACGTACGGGTATATAGTGGATTTTTTGATACATAAAATATTCTGCTTTGCCATACCGTCGGATCTTAACGTGAATGTGACAGCTTGAAAGGATGATCGTAAGTCATGAAAATGGCGTCGTGTCTATGAGTAATAAGTGCGCGGACATAAATCTAAGCTATCTGCGATAGCTGGGCTATGAGAGGTTGGGGGGGGGGGGGGGGGAAGGAGAGGATTGAGAAAGGGAGCGAGAGAGACGCAGGATAAGAGACCAGGAAGCGTAACGTATACGTAGTGGCCAAGAGAGATAGAGACATTGACAAGAGTGCGAGAGAAAGAGAGAGAGAAAGAAGGAGTCAGCGCAGGACTGGAGAGCCTTAGGTATCCTGGAGGATGAATAAAGAGAGCAAGAGAGGGCGCTTAGAGAAAAGGACAAAGACAGAGAATGAGAGAACGTGGAGGGGACAAGATAGCACCGACGCTGTGTAAGAGAGGTGAGCAGCTTTCATTAAAAGTCCAGAATTAATATTTTAACAAGACGCTCGTCACTTAAACGTAGCTGCGGTACCCAACCGGCCTCGTACTTTACTCCTTCGTTAGTGAATTCCTGAGGAATTCTTGTCTCGTGAAACTTTTTAATATGACACTTGTGTATTACTATTTTATATATATATATTATATTTGTCGGATGAGGAAGAATTGATAGAGACGACTGTCACTCTTGTGTATTTATATTGTGTATTTAATGATTGAAAATAAAGATTATAATCAGATCGACCGCCATTTTGGTACTCCGGTTTTTTTAAAGGCTTTCCGTGTCAGAACTCATGTATTACGTAAGAGTGTGTTCACGGGACGTTTTGAGCGTCACCAAAATGTTCTACTCTACCGTGTACTCGTATTTTCATGAAAAAAGGAGAGAGGGAAAAAGGAACAAAAATTATGTGAACAGCTAGAATATTCATTGATACATTTTCCCGTCGATGAGCACCCCTGCATCCTCTCATATTACATCCAGGATTAATATTAAATTTCACACGATGAGTGCAATTTCATTACCCCTTCCCCGCAAGCCCGCCCACCCATCCTCTCTACCCTCTGCCATCTACCCGTCCTCCTCGACAGTGTCGCTACCATCCCTGCAGGGGTTATGGGTCATCCATCCCTAATAAATGACTTCCTTGTAAAAATCACTGTTTAACATGCTTTATGATAACCACCCTCTAAGAGGGATGCTGTATCCTTATCGAAGCACTTCTGTGTATTATATATATATATACTGGCTTCCAGAACCGTTTTACCACCCACCCTCAAAATCTCGACGGGATACCAACGACAATTTCACCCCCTGGGATAACGTCCCGCAGTGTAGACGCGTATATATACAGCTACTTGTAACCACCGAATGATTCCAAAATTCATTCATCCCTACCAGACTACGTCTTTCCTACTTTCCACCCTGAAAATTCCGTCCACTTCGTCCCCACGTTACGTCGCAGACAGGACTACCCTTTTACGCAAGCTTACGCGTATACAGGGTGGTCCCGTGTATTTCGCATACGTGCAACCACCCCAAGCATAGAGGGTTGACTGGCTCTGCCGGTCGATCAATAGCACACAACTGCGCGTTCCTGTGGCTGTGTGAATGCATACGAATAGTCAACCCCATCGGCCAAAACCAACCCCCCGTGCCCAAAAGCCACTTTACCTATATACATATAACATAAAGCCTCGCAAGTCCTGGAGACTCAGACTTCCGTTTATCTTTTTGTTCAAGAAAAAAAAGAAAAAGAAAAAGAAAACCACCCTCAGAACGATCCTTAAAATTGATATTGTGTCAAATATACCTTCTCTCTTAAAAATTTCAATGTTATATGTATATACCACCCTCTGTTATTTAATATATCAGATATTACTACGCTCCCTCAAAGAAATATTTTTCGTATACAAAGAAGAAACAATTGTATACTCGATTTCTCGACACCTGTATTACGGATTTACACCTTGGGCTATACACGGTTCGACTCATTAGCACCTGAGCTGTACCTCTAAAGCCGGGGGCGAGGGCGGTGCCATTCGTAAGGGAATCACAACTTCCCGCTTCACGGAGCCATGAAGTGTTAATTCGACTGTGTTAGCCGGGCGTTATAACGCCGGTTAGTTAGTCGGTCGGTACTGTTTACCAAGCCGTTCCTCTGGAATTTCTTTGCTGGGGTGATTTTAGCCCCGTTCGCTCGTCACTCGAGTTAAGCATAGTTTCACCCTCCGAGGACGTATTAACCTGCCAATATAGAGAGTCTCTTATACACTCTGGGTACCCGATAAGTCGTTCAACCTAACCTCAACACTTGACACTCTCGACGCTGTGAGACCCTTTAAGCAGCGGTCGGCTTTTACTTCTCATCCCTTAGTGTTAGCATTTTTGGTTGTGCTTCTTTGTTTTGTTTTTGTTTTTTTCTTCTTTTTATTCTTCGCTCGTTGTTCTTATCTTGTTATCTCACGCGCGCATCTGCCTCTGCGCTTATAACGTTCCTTCTCGACGCTAGCTGTAAGATGCGACGCCTCTGTAGTCTTTAGCGCCGAATTAAGGTCGTCGTGTTAATACGCTGGAGTCTCTCGTTCCGCTCGTCACGAAATGCCGCATACATGAAGACCATCCTTGTCTGGCTTATAGACCTACGTTACTCTGCAGCTTCTTTTAACTTATAACGTTATCTCCTTTTGTTTGTATTTTTGTGTATACGTGTGTGTGTGTGTGTATATATATATATATATATATATATATGGCAATGTAGCTTGGACTCATGGTGTGTCATCTTTTAGTGAAATATAAATCAAGAGGGTGAATTGATCCGTGCAACGTGGTACCAGAGTATTCGTATCTTATTCGTTTTCTTCGTCATTTCCTTACACCCTTGACTGTACAATGTCATCATGAAGACCTTTAGGGTAGTTTTCATGCGTGTATATAGATATAAGTGAAATTAATGTCACAGTGGCATCGAACAGGATTAGCACTGTACTTGTTTGAGGGGTGCAAGTTTTACGTTACCTACCCTTATCCCGACAACTCCTTTCCTAGCGTGCCAAAGGAATCCTCGAAAGAGAGTCACAGGCAAGAGAAAAGAAAGAATCTTTGGAAGGGGATGGTGGGTTTTTTTTTCGGACAAGGGGGAGGATCTAGGAAGGGGTAGGAAAATAGTCTAGGGGTTGTAAGGACCGTAGTTTGATGATGGCTTCACGCGCTCAATCGAGGAGCCCGAAAATTTCGCGAAATTGTTTCTGCCGGCGACTCACCCCTCCCTTCTACTTTCTAGCCGTCGCTGACTCACCCCTTCGTATCTTTTGTATTCTGACTGAAAAAACAATAACAAGGACGAGGGGGTGGTAGGCATAAATAGAGTGGCAAAGAAAAAAGTTATTGTCTAGCAACGATGCACGCCCTGGGTGCTGCCATCACGGCGACTGTTCTGGGTCCGTGTACCAAGGGTGGAAGTCGAAGGTACGAATAGGGGATGATAAGTGCACGGAGTATACCCTACACGCGTATGCCTGGATGGCTTCGCGATGGGTATTATACTGGGTCACGTTTTCATCAAGACGTGGCGCTTGACACGGGGTAGGTACTGGCGGAGTCTACGGTACACGGGGGGTTGTTGTGTGAATAGGGGGTGAGAAGGGACGAAGGAAAGAGAAAAAAAGGATGGACGCACAGAGGTAGAGTACCATTGTTTTTTGACACACTTTTTTTTATTTCCGCTTAAAACACAATGTAAGAATTTGTGCAATTTTCTTTTTTTTTAATTAATTATTACCGATCGTTATTTAAATTATCTTTTGAGCATATATCGGTATACCATTATTATGCTGTTATTTTCTTTCGGTTACACGCAAAAAACAACAGAACGTAATGCGTGGATTTTTGATTTTTCAAAATATTTCGTCAGTTTTACATACGTAATAAAAATGCAAATTTTAATGGGATATCAAAACAACAGGAGAATAATTCATCGTATCATTCTTATGGATCCTCAGGTTCATAAGTTTATACGTTTACCTTATTGAGCCGAGATAACACATAATTTTCTTCACTCGTTTCATATAATTGTTGAGGCAAGCGGTTATACATTTTTCGGTTTCAGTTTCTTCTCTCCTTTTCTCTTTCTTTCCGTCCCCCCTCTCCTTTCCTCTTATCCCCATGTCAATATATAACCCCCTGCTTCTCTCTCTCGCGCTCTCTCCTACTTTATCCCTTCCACTGCGGACTCTTCTTCTCTCGCTCTCTCACCTTCTGGATTTGATTGAATTTTTTTCCTGGGAAGAAATGTTTCCACCAAATGAATCCGTCGAAATATTGCATTCCGACAAGCGATCCAATTTTTCGTTTAATAAAAGACCTTCCTTCCTGCACTCCCCTCTCTTCATCCCCTTTCATGTGCTTTCTCTCTTTTTTCTCGCTCTCTCTCTCTTTCACCCTTAAGTTTCTTATACCGACCTTCAAACCTAACCTAACCCTCTTTTTCTCTTCTTTCTTTATTTCTCCGATTTCACTCTTTTTTTTTTTACTTACTACTCTCTTTCCTCCTCCCTCCCGATCTCTGATAATCGTTCGTGTTCCTACAAGGTTTTTTATGACAGTGATTTTTATTCTGTTAAATCTTTTGGAAAAAAATGAAAATGGCAATTCACAGAGTTCATCGGTACACATGCAATTGGGCTGCTGTATTTACACGAGACACTCGCACGGGACATCGGTATATTTTTGCATTCGTTCAGGGATCATCTTTTTTTTTCATAATGTCTACCGTACGAGGTTGACCCGCTTTTATCGAGCCTGTAAAATGTTCCCGGGCGAGTAAACATAGGCGATATTGAATAACTCCTATAAAATGAAAAACACAGCACGTGATCGAGTCGGAGGAAAGAAAAAGATAATAATAACCCAGTAAAGGAGAGACGAATAGCGGGATTGTGTTATGTACGTGCAATGTTGTGACGAGAGTGATGAGAATAAAAAAACTTCCCCCTTCATCCCGTGTATATCGGCAAGGGGATGAGGACCGTGCGGACGATACGTTGCAATAAATTTGTAATTAAAAAATTAATTAAACGAAATTCCACTCACGGCTGATTTTTTTTCCTGATCGATCGCAATCATAATTGTATATATATCGGCGGGGGGGGGGGGGGGGACGCCGACGCCAGGCGTCGGGCCTCCAACCGAATTGCTCGCAACGCCGCGCGCACGTACGCCCTGTGAATTTTCATTTTTCTCCTCCTGCCCTCTGAACCCCGAATACACTGTACTACCCTTGCCTCACCTTCAACCCCCTTCCGTTCACCGGGGGGGGGGGGGGGTGCGTAGGTACACATAATTGCTGTCGCTCGATTAATTTTAATTTCAAATCGAAAAACCCTCCCCTATACGTGTCTCCGTCTCTGTATACCTGCACTCGTATACGTATAAACGGTACTGTCGCGCGCATATGTGATTTTCGGTCTATGGCCAAAACACACAACAGCGGCCAGCGCTGAAATTGGCGCGAATTCCTTCAACAATTATTTTGTAAACGTAATATCTATTTTGTCTCGTGTAGGCAACCATGTCATTGCACTTATTAACTCTATATCAAGTAAATTTCTAAACAGTAATATTACTCTGTACACTATTCAGATACCTGTATAGATATATCTATGGTAACCTATACTTACGATTCAATACGGGACTGTCCCGTATCAGAAATTAGAAAATAACGTTTTGTTGTACAGAAAATTCTCTCTCTCTCTCTCTCTCTCTCTCTCTTTTTCTTTCTCCCTCTTTTTTTCTCTCTCACCGCCCTTTCAACTCAATCATTTGCCATAGTTGCAATAAGACGGTCAGTTTGGGGTCAGGGATCTGTGTATATAGATACTGTTCGACATTCTCACCCCTATATACGCGTCCACAGTCCAACCCCTAAGAACGAAATTTCCTTCAGTTCTGGATCTCCACGGAGTCCCCAAGGATGCCATCTACCCCTTGCACAACGAAGGAGGAAGAGTAGGAGTTGACTAGGCTACCCTGGTATCCGTAGTCTAGGGGTTGCTCGACCGGTGCAAGGGGGTGAGCTCGGATTCAATTATCCGATATTAAACTGCCCCTAACCACGTCCGTGTCTCGAGCGCTCTCGTTGTGTGAGTTGAGACGGTTGTTGCTAACCCCCTAGAAGTATTAGATTGAATGGACTCGGGTGTTGCAATTGCCGTTAGCCCACGGAGACAAGGTTAGGAGTCGTGCTCTTTCGCTATCAATGGTAAATCAAGAGGATCGAACGAGACTGATAATAGCCATTGTTATCATCGTGGATGACGTTATCGTTACTGAATGAAAAATTGACTGTGCTTCATTAATAAAAAGAAATTTTACCGCCTCGTACGCTCGATAAGATACAGACTCTCTTTTTCTCCATATCTTTATCTTCGTTCGGATGATTCATACGATATCGATTTTCTGTCTCTTTGCAATTAGCACGATTATCGGCACGATAATCCATTGGTTTGTGCTGCGGCCCGGGTAACCAAACAAGTCGCGTTATTCATATAGCGGCTAGTTCATAATTGCACGGCTGTAATGAACGGTACCGTTCGGATAATCGCGCGGCCCGATAGAGCTCGGCTATTAATTTAGTATTGTAATTGATTTGCATATATATTGAATCGGTATAAATCTTGAGGCTTCGCGAAAGCATCGTGAAAGGTGAGACGTTGCTTACATCGCATTATATCGCAAGTATATACGTATGCATAATATAGCAATTTAAGCAATGCATATATTCGATATATTGCATACACTGTATTACCATGTCAAGCATATACTTATACAGTATAATATATAGCAATATAATCAGTGTGTATATACAATATATTACATTGTAAATATAATATCCGATTTTTAAGCGTAGTCAATAATTACCTGTCTCAGGAAAGATAGCGGAGATTTTTTGTCTCTTTTTTTGATTAAATCACCAGACGGATAGTCACGGACTGTTATTGTGTCCGCCATCTTTGCCGTACTATACCAGCTATGCTTGTTGCAATGGTAATGGCGCGTTACCGTACAGACAAGCCAACTCGACGCTCTACCATACGGGTAATTAAGAAGACACAGTGTATATGTATATATACGTATATAGAGATATCCTTCCTTTTTCTCTCCTGTAAATAGCAGAGAGTACGAGAAAGAGTGATTTGTATGCTACAGGTAATTTATAGCTTGGCGCTCTCGACCGGCCTTTGCTAATCGTTAGAATATAACTGGGTACCGTTTTCTGGCCGCGTAATCTGGGCCCCTCTTCGTGGCGCAAGCACCGGTACCGTTTACGTTCCGTCTCTCCAGGCTATCCGTGCACGCATATATATATATATATATATATATATGTATACCCATCAGAGATGCTGTAGCAGCATAGAGCTCCGTGACTTTAACGTGTCGGATCGCCGCGATTGATTTAACGATACCGCCTTAATGAGCGTCGTAGGTGCGGTTCGGCTATTAGACACTTTTATCCTCGACTCTGAGCCAATAGTAAACGATTAATTGCGCAAGAAAAATTGATAACATGGACAGTTATAATAATCAATCATGACGTCATTCATCGCTGATACTGCTTATCTGTATTCTCCTAAATGCCAATCGCAGGCAATGCAAAGAGTCCGTTCTTCTTCTGGGGGGCCAACTTCTTATGTACTTTCCGTGCATAACAGTCCCTTAAAATCTCTTAGACTTTGCCGCGACTCGATTACTATTATAGTTATCTTTATTATATATATATATTTACTGTAGATAAGGTATATATCACGGCTGGTATCTAAGAGTTCGAAAATTTAAGGTAACAGTCTAAGGTATTGTACATGAATCGCTGGTATAGACTGTAGTGTCTCGAATAAGATTCACGTGCGATAAAGGTACCAAGTCAGCTGATAAGGATCGGTATATGGTTTGGAACGGCTGATCCGGTTTTTAATGTGAAAGTTCATTACAGGGGTATGATGGACACGTGCATTAATCAAGGTTTTAATTATCAGCGCGAGTATAAGGAGGCTACATGACGTACGGTCAAAAATTGAAAGTACCCTATCCCCCCTATGTGCCCTATATCATATATATATGTATATAGGGCGTTTCCATTTACCGCCACCCTTATACGTCCTCTCTGTCGTTGTGCTTCCTCTCTTCCTCCCACTTCCTACTTTAAACTCCTCGCTGCTGCTCCCGGTGCGCCGTGCATTAGAACTAGAAAACTAGAGCCCGGCTCTAATTAGGGCTCTTCTCTCGAGGCTCGAAGATTAAAAGTCGGGCCTAAGTGCCGGTGCAATATGCGCCTCCGCTACTCCGTTTTCATTCCGTTTAATAGTGATCGGTCGGTTCGTGAAATACAAGATGCGAAATCCCGAGATAGGGGTAGAAACAAAAAGCGGTAAAGGCTTGAGTCAGGGGTGGGGACTCGTGGGGGGAGGGAGGCAGAGTCGAAAACGTACACACACTCCGATCGATAATGAGAAAAAAAATTTTAATGGCCAAACAATAGTGGGGCGAGGGTGGGGGAGGGGGGCATGCTACGTGTACACTTGAATATATTATATCGTAATAGTTGGTTTTATTTTGCCGGTACTGTCTTTTTCATCCCCTTTCGTCGCTAATTAGACGAATCCGTTTTATTCGACGAATCAATTATTTATTTACATTGTGGAATTAAGGGTTATCTTTTGCTTGGTACTCTGTACTTTGGAGACTCTAGTTTTTTATTTTTGTAATTGGTGTCGCTTATGTATTTTTTCTTTTTTCATTTTGGAGTAATTACTACTGTAATTTGATGTTTTTTATTTTCTTGGGTTTATCATAGTAATTCGATATAAGTGTGGAGAGGATCGAAAATCTATGAAGTGGCCATAGTGGGTCTACTATATGTATATATATACGTGTATATATATATATATATACATACTAACTATATTAGATACGTCGGTACCTACCATACTTAGTCTGTTGACTTTCACTCGAGGAGACGCTAAAAGGTTTTAAGGCGTATCGAGGAGATTTTGCTTTTAGCACATTCACGATAAAACGCGAGCTGTCCGACGCGGCGGACGTCGACACCGACGTTAATGCCGATAAACGTCCCGCGGAGTATGATAAAGCGTGCGAGATGCTGGGGCACCTGTAGTAGTTCCGAGACGATCACAGGCTCCGCCAGAAGGTGCTGGACCAGTGTTGTGATCTCAGGATAGAGAGGGAGAGAGGGGGGGGGGGAAGAAAAGACGAAGGAAGGAAGGTAAAGGAGATGAGGTAAAGAAACAGAGGACAAACAGCTCAAAAGGGACATAGAATAAGGTAGTGGTAAATGGGTTTTGGTTCTGGCAAGATTTTTGGCGGGAAATTCGAAAGTGAACAGGCTGGCCATTCCCTCTGTTAGAGCAGCTATCATTAAATCACAGAAACAGCCCCTGTTATTGACTCCGTCGACAAATTTATCGTCGGCCGGTACGCGTTTCGTTCTGTATAGTGGCCCTCAAACCACCCCTACGGGACAGACGGGGTGCGCGCGCCAACCCGAGCTACCTCGTGATCGCGCGACAGCAACCCCTGTCATATATATTTTCCAACCCCCATGATCTCCCTACAGCGTGGCGGAACCACCGACCCCCCAGGACGCATCATTGTTCTGGTTTATTCGGTGATTTGTGGATTTTACTAACCCCTCTTCACCCTTGTCCCTTACCGCAGATTCTGCACCCTCTTTACGCGTGGTACTTTACTAACTTGTGTCTCCGGCTATTTAAAAAATATTTTTTCCCGATGTTCGTACATCCCCCTTTATACGTATATTATTGGTGCATAGTGTGTATTTGGAACGAAAGATCTTTTTTTGAAATTTTTTGAGGGTATTTAGGGGTGGATTAGATTTAGGTGTGTTTTTATACGATTAAGATATTCTCTTGTTTCTTGTCTGGGGCTTTAGGGGTTACTACGCATAATTTTAGTTAAATGATTTACACGGTACTTTGCGGGCATTTTTATGGGAGGGGGGGAGGGTTTCTCTCTGTCAGCGAAGGGGATGCTCGGTGGTTATGGAAACTCTTGGGATATTCGGAGCCACCTCGAGTGGATCGGTGGTGGTTGGTAGGAGAATGTCTTGGGAATCTAATTAAAAATCATCAATTAATCATAATAATCGAGGAACTCGTCTTCTCCTTGGATGTAATTCTACCCCTTTGTCTTTCTTCCTCCCTCTCACCCCTTTTTGCCCTTTTTTCCTACCCCATACCCGCGAAACCCTTGCTGTCTCTCCTTCTCGCTCTTCTTACGTCTCCGCGGTGGTTGTACCGACGTCGCTGCTTTTATGGTCCCTTAGCCTTTCAACCCCATCGCCGAGCGCGTTCGTTAAGGGCGGATTCATCCCCTAAATTGAATCAATTATCATACTAAGACGGATTTTCGGAAAGCCTCGTAGCACGGTTCGTCAAATCGTTCGTGCGACGAAAACTCATCTCCTTTCTCTCATGTATTTTCAGTATTTTCTCGTCTCGCTGGGAAAATCAAGAATGACACCCCCCTATTACGTATACACCTAGAAACACGTGTTTAGAAAACTATTAATGATGCTCATGTTGCCGTATGGGGCCCATTTTGGCCCTCCTACCCCTATACGTATTATATAATTATCATATATAGAACGGGATATAGGGCGTCCAATAACAATGCGGATAAAAAATCTCGATAGACAGACCATACCGTACATTCCTTATCAAACAGCAAACGCTTTGGTCTGGCATCCTCGAAACGTCCTTATCTATTAGATAAGAACCTGCCAACCCTTATGAATACCATCATTATTCCCTCCTTCCGTATCTCGCCAACATTTTCCTCTTTCCCGTGGCGCCGCGATATCCTCTCAAACCGTCCGATAACGAGGCCCTAGAATTAATGTAACAGTCCCATCTTCTCCACCCCGATATCACCCCCTCCCCCCTCTCAACCCCTCAATAAGAGACTGATAATAAATGGCACCTCGGGCCACTAGCAAATTTCCTCCACACATTACCGCTCATAGATAACACCCCTTCGCACACCGTAAAAATAACATATACGAGTACAATAAAATAATACAACAAATGTATATAAATTCCATATAGATATACAACTATATATATATATATACACATTTATTCATACGTGAAGCATATTCTACATACTCAGTGGTCCTCTAAGTGCCTTTGGACAGGTCATCTCGCATAATGGCACTACTTAAGTCCCATCGTTCCAAGCCCCACCGTTTTGTACCATACACAACGAACGATATGAAAGGGTGAAAGGTGTACAGTGTCATTGTCCACACACAACGGGCCCCTAATAGGGGCCCCGTTTTCATATCGTCACGAGAAAAGTACCTATATCGCATACACCCATATCAAAACTGTATGACGAAGGCTTTGCGATCCGCCTGCATATATACACGGTGTTCAACGATACATGCATTTCATTGACACTCACGCACAATCGATACCTGTATATCCAACCCAGGTGACACTTTATCGTGGTGGAACCACCCGCGGGGTATAATTGGGCCATTGTTACCCTCGCAGGTGGTCCCAGTTGCTTCGTGTGTGTATATATATATATAGTCCCACGATGTAGATTAAACGTTGACGTAACGCGATCGAGACGCCATGACAGAGATCGATCATAGATTACTCCATTGTCGGAGATTCGATATTCCAGCTACGAATATAGATTCACGCGCACGAGTGTACGTGGAAGATTGGGTAATAAAAAAAAATTGAAAAAAATTGTTCACTCGTATGGAATGTCTTCTTCTTCTCTTTCATAGGGATTATTGGTCCACGCTCGGATGTCTTCTGGTACACCCTGTATAATGTGTGTATATGCATATATATATATATGGTGCAATACCCTTGAGGGAGTATCTCGTTCTTTTTGTCTCCTGTCACTAATTCGTATTCCCGTTCCGAGCGATTAATCTCACGACCTTTGACCCTGTCGGGCCTGTCACTGCGTCACTACTACTGGCTCTCTCCCGTTGGACACGTCCTCCGCTCGCTTCTCCCCTGGCCCACTGGTGTCGCACTCTCAACCAGATGATCAATCATTCGCTTCGACTATTTTTACCGTCAGATCGGTATCTCACCTACGTGCAACCCTGGGACTTATCTCGATTCTACCCTGTGTATGCTTATGTTTGCGTGGGTCGGTCGGTTGGTGCTTGTACTTACTTTAACACTGTATGCATATTGCCTACGGCCTTTACACGTGTATCGAATCGAACGTTCTAGTGATGAATTTTCGTGAGAATTGGGTGAACTGATCGTTCGGTATGGTTGGGTTAGGAATTTCTATTTGTTTTGTAAAAATTTATTAGGCGTGGGATACCAGTGTAGTGTCCTGCTTTGAGGTGACGACCGGGTCTTAGTTACGTTGAACGGGGTATGGTGGCATGGAGGTTTATGTAAAAGCATGGGATTCACGTTGAATTTCGAAATGCCATGTGACGCCAGACTTCGCCCACTAATATTCCAACGTTCGAAATTGACCTCCCACCCAGGATACATCTGGATTGCATCGCTCAGCTTCCGAACGGGGGATATTGAATTCACGCCATTTCTGTTTTGACGTATCGCTCGGTACCGATAGCCGACGGACGATACCCGTTTACACGACGGTAGGAAGCGATTTTTTCACACCGGCAAATAGCCTTTCGCGGTTTATCGGATTTTCGGGGCGACGCGACCGCGACGGCATTGCCATTGGTAGCGCGTGCCGTGCTCGCCAAACGAATCCGGGACGCGTTCCAGGGACGAGGAACGTCCCGGACGGTATATAGAACTCTCGTGGGATACAGAGTCCTCGTGGAGCTTCGAAAATCACTTGAATATCAAGAAAATATATATTTTCTCAACGCCTATACCACACGGGTCAAATATCGTATACGCGATATACACGTAGGTATTACGTAAGAAATATATCAGAACGTCCAGAATCTTCATAATTCTTATATTGCCTGCCACGTGTCGTCGTATATTCCTGTAACTACATATTACATACCAAAAGGCACATATCTCGTGTCTCATACAAACATATTTCGAAATTCATAAAAAAAGAAAGCACTTACCACCTCCAACCCCCTACTCACTGAATTTCTCCTGTTACACACGAAATCTTGGAGAAGGAGATAAGAAAAAATGAAAAAAACAAAATTCTACTAAAACCAGGTATACGGACTCGTCGAAAAATCAACTAGAGGAAAGTCGACTCACCCCTCCGCCTCCTTCCCCGTTCAAAGGGAGTCAATTCTCCGTGCTTTTCGCGGCGAGATAGCATGTTACGGTTCCGTTGATATATCGAATACGAGTCTGTTACAATCGTATCGATTTTATCGATCGATCACAGCGTCCTACGCGACTTCCAGCCGGGTGCATCGTCGTCGTCGGCTCGTGCTCGTCTCGCGTGCATTGGACTTCGCGGCAATGCGATATGCAGTGCTTTACTCCTGATGCTATATATATATATATATATATATATATGCTATGCAGTTCAATCTGCCGTGCATAAAAGAGGCATCTTCTGTTAGTACGCCCACGTGGTAAGCCTGGCCAAGCCGTGTCTCGTTGTAGAACACCGTCCAGCTGATAGGGGATACGTGTTACGTATTCGCAGACTTTATACACCCTGTATACCTGTTTCAGGCGCTTGCACACACTGGCAGTAGCTATAGGTATATGTGTATGTATAGGTAGAAGACTTTGTGGTATACCTGTCCTCTGCGAGTCCGTGTGGAATGCATTGCATATACGGATGCAGCTGCAGCTGCACTTGTGCGCATCGCGTATACGTGCGCGGAGAGGGTTGAGTGGTGGGAAGGGATGATACAGTGATGGTACAAATTTGTAACCGGGGCTTTGATTATTTGATACTTTTGTATTGGAGAGGGATGAGGGGGGGAGGTATTTGCGTAGGTGGGAAGACTGTTAGTATCATGTATAGTGTGTATATATATACGTGATTCCGGAATGCCGTTCGACGATTGAAATTAAGTGGTGGTTGGTTTGTATAATGGTGATATAAGTCAATTGTTTGTGAAATTTTTTATATTCCCTGTGCCTTTGGTTTACCTTTTTTTTAAGGGTATTTAGTTTAAGGGGGCACATCCGAGTAGATGGCGCGAAAGATAGGTGGATTTTAGGAATTATTATCTCAAAAACTACTTGTTCAATTTCATCTAGGTATTTTTTATTCAAAAGTATATATATTGAGGTACGTTAACAAATTTTTTTACGAATATACATCCACTGGAAGCGCTCCTGTCGTGGTCGGCGTAAAACATGTCCCTTGCTGGCACGGTCTGCGGTCCGTAGGATTTCATACAGTTGGTTCATCGGAATCATGAATTTCGAACAGATTCTTATAATATAATGTATACAGCGTTTCGCATCGTACGATTTTTCGAAAAAAAAATTTGTTCATGAAGTGGCGACCGTTTGAACTTTACATTCGTTTTTCATCCGAAATTTCCGACCTTTCTGGCTTGATAAAAAAAAAAGTAATTGAGTAAAAAAAATTTGATACATTCCAAACTCGAAAATCTATCCGCAAAACTTATGTCAAAATTTGGAGAAAATCGGTCAAGCCGTTTTCCAAATATCCTAGGGACCGACTTTGAAAAGTATGTTTCGAGATAATCGCGTTTAAAGTTTGGCAAAGAAATGACGCGCTTGGCCACTCGGTCGCTCGTCCGCTTCTCGGTAAATCGCCCCTAACTTTCACAATTTTTCGAAAATCAAAATATAATTTACACAAAATTTTCTTCATACTTCAAAATATTTATAATAATTATATAATATATAATATTATACGAACCTGCTATGTAGCAGGAAAAAGGCTCCGGACCAGCGACGTACCGGACCACCCAGCCGCTCCGCCGCATTTCGGCAAATCGCCCATAACTTTCACAATTCTTGGATTTTCAATGTGAAATTTACACACAATATTCTTAACAATTCAAACTTTAAGGCAAGTGGGAAAAAATGGACTAAAACAATTTTTTTTACTCGGATGTGCCCCCTTAAGGTATTTTGGTCATTGGGTGAAAAAAAATTTCTTCAACGATCACTCGCGTTTTTGTTGCAGACTGTGAAACTTGCCGTGGTGACTTTCGACTGGAGGGTGAGTGATATTTTTTTTATGTTTACTATTATACGCGGATCTTGCAATTTTTTTTCTCGTCGATCGCGCATTGAATATTACTGTATTATTATAGTGGAATTTCCGATGAGTTCGAAGAACGTTTGTTCGTACTCGAAAGATACTTGGATACTACACTCCTGGGGATGTAGAGAGGCCAGGCATGCCGGAGCTAAAGGGAAATGAGAATGAATGTAATAATATATTTAATATTCGCCGGGTCCCTGCCTCCTCCACTCTCGGTATTACAAGCCAACCAATATTCTCGCCCCCTCCCCTTTTCACCCCTCTCTCACCCTCGTCGAGCACCTCCCTCTTCATACCCTCCGTCGAAGCTTCGCCTCGTACCCTCAGCTCGCTCTCCACCTTTCATCCCCTCGGTCCAACTTTTCTGCTAACCTTTCCTTCTCCTTCGTCTTCCTTGTACCTTGTAGGTAAAGCAGGGGTTGGTACTGGTAGCCTGTTCAACCCCTGTAGCTGTTCCGTTTAAAATGCACTGACATTACATCCGGCATTAAGCAGCGTGCCGTAGCGAGAAGATCTACGCTGTGAGCTATACTCGTCGCCAGCCATCACCCTTACAACCCTTAGTCGTCGGAGTGGGGGAGGGTAGTAGCGGCTTATCAATGAGGGTAGCAAGAAAATGATAGTTCTACGATTGTGAATGAATGTCACGTATAGATATATAGGAAAGAGTGTGTGTGTGTGGGGGGGGGGGGGGGGTGGATAGTAAGGTGAATTCCGAAATGGACAGATGCGCCACTCAGGGGGTGTATAAGGTGGATAGGCAATCGGGTAGCAACCCCGTCAGCATAAAACTGAGACGGTGGGGAAATTAAATTTTTCCCCGCGGCCACACGAGCCACAAATTCATAAGATTCAATATGCTCGCCGAGAAGCGAGGTAGCGCGGAGTCGCGCGTAGAGAGGGGGTTACGGGGGGCCACGTATAAGGGAGTGAAAGAGTAGGGGGGTAGTATAGAAATGTAGGGTTTGGCGTGGTTCTTGAGCCAGTAGCTGGCACTATAGGTGGGTTGCTAGGTGTAGAAAGAGATAGGCTAGGTATATTCTATACGAAGTAACGGGGGGGGGATTGTTGGGTATCGTAAGGGTGGCAAGCAGGGGTTTTGTAGTTTACATCAAATACGTGCCTCCTCCCCACCCCTGCCCGGGATCGCTGCTTTTACACTCTCCTGGTGCATGTTTACCCGCGATATATGAACTAATATCAGCAGGCACGTGATGCCGAGATCTCGTACCACCCTCCCTTAGTCACCCCCGATTCACCCCTCCCCCCTTTCCTTCGTTTCTAGCTGCCTAGCGATATAACGTGTCTAGCCCCTTCTTGTCTCTTAGAACGCGGGAGGGAGGGGGGTGGATGCGGCTAAGGATTTTCTGCTTCATATCGGAACGTCCGATGAGGGTTGATTCATTCCTTAACTAAAAATATCACAATCGTAACTGTCGTTTATCAGGTGTTACATTTTCTTTTCCCTTTCATTATTTTCACCTACCCTTATCCGATATCCGTATCCACGTTTCGTCCGTTTTATATCCAACGGATAACACGGGGGCCTGCTGCTCCTTGCAAGTGAAGACGATGGATGCGTCCTCGGCGGAAGGACGATAAATCCTTCTGGTAACGAGTGCGTAAGAGCCTCTCGTCACGCAACTCAGGGCCGCGCTTGATTTACGCGCTAGGGGCGGGATCGGGCAGCCGCGGAAGCCGCAATTAGTTTATTAATAATTGGCAAACGAGCCCCGGCCAACTACCGTTCACCCATCTCTTAACATTTCCCCTCGAATCTTTTCTGTATCCTTTTTCCTTGACTATCAGTCGATCCGTTTTTCCTACCATAGGATGATTTAAGCACCATATGGATATACCTATATGATACATCCCTATACCTATATATACACAATACATCTATATAACTGTATATACAGCTACTGCTTGTTATATCCCTTTGCCAAAGTTCCATAAAAGGATAGTCATTAGTATATCCTAATGATCTATATTTATCGTAAGAAAGAACGAAACAAAAGAAATATAAATAATCCATACGTCATATATTATCCAATCCTAATAGCACGTTCGCCAAATTTTCTCCGTATAACAAGACATAACCTTCCCTCGGTCCCACCTACCTACAGGTTGGTTTCGTCTTAATGATAATCATCGATATATCAATATTCTTGATCATCATCGATCCACGGACGCGTGAACGCGTCACTTGCCAAAATTCCTTTGACATGAAATTTTCTCCTCCACCCTCCCCTCCTCATCCCCCTCTTCGCCGACCGTATAGTTTAGTCGGCAGCGTAAACGATCAGCCGTATTGTGCCGAGCGGCAGGTCGCAGGTTCGATCCCGTCTCGGAACCGATTTTTTCTGCAGGCAGCAGTCCGCAGTAACTTCAGTTTCCGTTAGACAGTCCACGGCTGTCCGTGGAGACACGGTTTCGTAGGTGCGTTCGAGCTTCGGCCTGTTCACACCGAACGCCATTGCACAGGTTTTCTATAGTTTACCTCGCGTCCTAAGCTGAAGCAGTGTATTCATCAACAGCCTAATTCGGCTGCAGTCGGAATTAGGGCTTAGTTATAATGTGATAATGTACAGCATTCTTAGGGGCCAAATGAGGTCTAGCTTCGTGCATTACAATAAAGCATTCCGTACCCATATCCTTGTCCTTATCCTCTCTCTTTCTCTTTCATCGTTTTTCTTGTTTTTCTTCACCCTCCCTTTACTGCCTCTTCCCCAGCCCTATGACTCCTCTGCGCGGCTCGTATTCATGGCGTCGTCCCGCTAATAAAAAAGTGCCCACGACGACATTAAACTCCCGTAGGAAGAGTGCCGGTGTCTCGGCAACGCGGATCTGCTTACGTGCCCACGCGCATTCCTTATATACACACGCGTGTATATATATAATGTATATACGCACTCCATGTATACACACGTGAACGCATTTACGTCCGCAGTTCCGTAAGGACCGCGCGAAGGAGAGTCCCTTCTGTTCTCTTTGTGCGTATATATATATATATATATATATATATATATATATGCTATATACGGTCCTCCCACAATCCCCTGAAACCACACCAAGTACTTATGTACCGACCTGTAGGCACATTATATTGTAAAAACATTGAGAAATACGTGACCCGTCGACGCCGTCATAAAAATGCATCTTTCTCTATACTTTACTTATTGCGTCATAGCCACCCCCTCTGGACACGTCCCTGTGCTCGTCTCTCCTATAGGCACCTTATAAACTCGCGGCCATACTTGCTATACACGCGGATATGTATAATATAGATATATCGAAGGGTGGCATATACATATATAGGCACACTCGTAGAGCTACCACTATATCCCCCTTTACCCCTCCCCTCCTCCCCGTACTACTTCTGCTTTCATACCCTTTATTCTTTATTACTTATACACGGTGTTTTATACGACGCGAAAAGTAGAATTGAGATAAGGCTTTATATATAGTGCATGTGACTTTTTTATACGATACTTTGACAGTTGCTACTGGTGTATGTCTATTGTGTATATATACAGTATACCGTGGACTCGTATGTCGGGGGTGATTTAAGAAATTTTTTTAGGGGATGAATTTTTTTGAAATTTTTTTTGAGAACAATTTGAGTGATTTTCTATGGGGTGGTACGTGTGTGTGTATGGTGTTTATAGGTTTTAGTTGGTGCTGTGCACTTTTGCGATATTAGTCTCTTAGAAGTGCATTGAAGGCTGTGATAATGGTATAAGGGATGAAAGTTCAATCTGTGATCAGTGGAGGTCGCTTATGGTGGGGAGGGGGTGGAACATAAAATATCGCCACGTCATTTATCTCGTACGATTCATCGGTACGCTCTCTTGGTGCCTATGCTAATTACAGAAATAAATAATTCAAAATCGACCATTCATTATTCAACGAGCGGGTGAGCATCGTGGATGGCGAGAGAGGGTGGGTTTGAGAATTGTAACCCCTCTGGATGAGGAATGGGGGATTATTGGGTAACGATGCGAAGTCACTGGAGTTGGTATATTTCGAAGTGTTAAAAAAAAAGTGGGGAGTGCCCTTACAAATATATAAATATACCTATATACATTGAGCAGGAATAAAAGGCACCTCGATTGTATATACATGTATATTAATACTTGATTTTATTTGCAAGCAATTATCACATTGTACGCTTTATATATACATATATAAACTTGTCAGGGGGTAGTTACGAGGATATTGCCGATTATGCGGCGTTTACAACGGCAAGCTGAAATGTTAAAAAAAACTAAACCTTGGGGCATCTAGCATTGGAATTTTAACCTAAACTAACCTGACGTAACCACTTCTAAACCCATCAGAGCATCGGATGCCTAGTATTGAAAAATTTTTGAAAATTCGGTGTGGTCGCCGCTTTATGGCTGTGGAAACTGCCCTTGGACATAAAATTTTTCCAGGACAGTCCTGAAAACTATCAAATGTCCTCAAAGCTGCCACTGCATATATAAAAATGTCCTGGAAACTGCCCTCAGATATGTTTATATTTGTATATATCTTTGCGTCAAGGGTTGCTCGAGTGATTTCATGATGGAAAATTGTCGATAAGACCCAATTCCATTAGCCGCCATTTTCCATTGGTAAATTAGACCTTCACGTTTCCGCCTAGTAATAATATAATGATCCCATAGTGCCACGAGACAGTTCCGGTCCTGAGCTACGATCTACGTCGGGCAGGCAGGCAGGCAGGCAGGCAAGGCACGTGGTTCGATGCTTTCTTTGAAATCAAATTAGTTTCGATCCGATCGAAAGATGGAAGTGATATCAGCTACGCGGGTATAATATAATAATATGCCATAGTGCGGAGTCATTCCCGGCTTATAATACGGAGTTATTGGGCTTCAGGGGTTCTCATGTGCTGCCATCTGCTCGCGCCGCCATATTGGTTAAACGTTAATGTCACGTAGGTACGAAAATGGCCGCCCCTGACATTCGATAAGTAGAACGCAAGAGAGGGCCCACCCACTTGGGCATTTACGTACGTATAGCTATACGTGACACGTACAAGAATTCTTTTTGTAGGTTATGTACGTTTGCACTGATAAATGCGTGGGTACGCGAGAGGCATTGATTTTTTATTGCGCGAAAACTTAAAAATTGTCATGTCGAGGATTCTGAACATTTTTTGGGGTTAAGGGGCGCTTTCAGTTTTTGGTACCTTGTTTTAGAGGTTCGTTGTACGGTACTGAGTTTAACTCTTGTATACCGGAGGATTTGGGTGCGGCCGTAGTCGCGAGATGACGAAATGACATCTTGTTTATTATAATTGGATATTGAAAATGAATTATCTTCTTTGGTACGACTCTCGGTACTCGATACTCAATATACACCGTGATGCTTTTGGGATCTGGATATCTGTTCGATGACTAAGACAATCCGCCATTTTTCCTTGCTCTAGATTTATTGTACACGCAGTGCATTCTGGGATTCACTAGATAATTCGTACGCAGTGAATTGTCGAGTGAAAAATTCAAAATTTTGAAAATTTAATCAAATCTTTTTATCGTGACTCCTATCGGTAGAGTGAGAGGGATGAATTTGCACAGTTATTGGTACATTTTCTCAGTAATTTTTTTTCTCTGTATTTTTGCAAACATAATTTTGGTAAATCATATTGTACAGTGTCATTTCGTCTCAGAATCTTTTTCTATACTCAACATTTTTTTCCCTGCCTATTTCACTCGGGTATCCGGCTTTAATAACGCACAGGCGCTTATTAACAGCTGCCTCAGGCCCGGGGCCACTGTGAACTCCGCTTATTTGTTTCTTAATTAGAAAGAAAAGTTCGACCGCCAGGGAAAGCCCGGCGATATAATCGTTACGAACTCCCATTAGAACTCATTAACGCGGTATTGGACCCATACGTCTTGCCGGATAGTGGCTTCACTAAATCTTACTGTTTTCTCTCAATTTCTTTCACCTTTCCCCGTGTACACGTTACCTTATCCATTTAACCCCACGTGATTTTTCTACTTTCAAATATGCTCACCCCTAAACTGTAACGCTTCAAAGAAAAAGTGCATCCCTACACACCCCTCGGTATCGTCTGTATTATTTCGTCATTTTCGAAATATTATTATTGTTATTACACCTCCACGTCAGTCACACCGTATCACCTCCCTTTAACAGTTACAGTAGACTCGCTCGTTTTTATTGGCGGGTTTTACGATTTGTCATAGCGACAAGTGGCGGATATAAACTGCGAATAAAGAATCGTGGTTACAACGCGCGTGTCCTGACTTCCCGAACGATTTTCCCCTAGTATACGTATAACGCGTATATCCCGTACATATATTTCTAGGGGATGTTCTCAGAACATTCTTTTACTTTTTCACCTAGCAAAATATTTACGTATCGTTTGAGATCGGCATCCATATCCTTTGAGAGGACTATGCTCTTAGTGTATATACATATATAGGGTTATTCAGTACAACCGCATCACCTTAAGGTGGTTCTACCATAGAAATCAAATGGACAGGTTAACTTCAGGTGGTGCGTTTTTCGTGGATAACCCTGTATAAATTTGGCAATGGGCTATTTTGGGGACGATTTCACTTACGTATTGGCTACTTTGAGGACACGTGGCTGTTTTGAGGTCTGTCCCCAAAGAATTTTCAGCGTAACGGATGTTTTGAGGGCCATAAAGCGGCTCACACCAAATTTTCCAAAATTTTTTCAATGCTAGACATCCGGATCTGTGATGGGCTTAGAAATGGTTACGTTAGGTTAGTTTAAGTTAGGATTTCAATCCTAGATATCCCAAGGTTTAGTTTTTTTATTAAAAAACATTTTAGCTTGCCGTTGTGAATGCCCCATAATCGGCAAGGTCCTCGAAACAGCCATTGGATACGTTTATATATATGTATATACGGTATATAGCTTATACCTGGTATTCACTAGAAACTCGAACTAGGCAACACCACACTAAGGTGATCCTCTTCTTGATTCTTCCTGATGTATCATTAAATCCTATATCACTAATTGGCATGCAATAAGTACCCGTGGTAATAATTCCCAGGCGTATATTCTCGCTGTGGCGCGTAATCATGGATCGATTATAGTCCGGAGGATAAATAAATTGATCGGCACATACTGCCTCTCATTCTCTCTCTGGCTCTCTCTCTTTCTTGTACCCTCGGGGATATCGGAGATCCTTACGGTAAGACGCAGATAGCGGGTGAAATCGCTTAAATCGGCAATGGGAGAATGATAAATTAGTTGTTAGCCAATTGCCCTTTGGGGATGAGGACTTATAAATCCCGATAGGCTCTTGGCATATTATACAAAGGGTTGGACGTGCGGGCTGGACCGAATAATTATTTATATTAAAATCATCCACGTAATTGCCAGTCTCTGGCACGAACTCTTGTATTCTTCCTCTCGCGAAGACATCTTTCCCACCAGAAGATACAACATCCAGGAATGCATCCCAATGGCGAATAACACACTCGGCTTCAATCTTGGGAATTTAACCCAGTCGCGCGTCTTCAGGATGGCGACGCACGCGACCCCTTTGTACCTTTCGTGCTGCGAAACTCTCGTTCCTTTTGCGTGGACATAGGTCAAGGGCCAGGACTCTACGCTATACTTACGGCCCTGCGTGCTCATCATCTCACAGACATTTCATTATATGAATCAGCCAACAGCATCCTGTAGCCCTTATATATATATATATATATATATATACATACTGTATGGGTTTTTCAGATTCCTAATATGATATATGTAGGGTTTAGCGGCATACTTGTAGTGTTACTGTGAATCGACTATGGTATCGGGTATGTTAGCAGATACGGAGTATAGCGGACGAGAGTCATCCCTACAATGTAAAGAACCGATCTACCAAGTCTTTCTGATCGGGACTGAAGGGGGTCGGGTGAAATTGCGCATGCCCTGAGTATATGACTATTCGAGTCGTCGGGACGTCGCCGCGAGTTCAGAATGCCTCGGGACGCCTGGCGTCGCGGTTGGCTGCGGTGCAACCCTCTAGTGACAGTCGTTTGAGGAATTTTTGGTAAATCTTGGCCCACGTGGCTGTATATTGTAGTACTGTTTTGTGTGTATATATATATAGGTATACTCTAGGCTATAATGGTACAGTTATATTAACAACCCTTGGTACAACCCTTAGTAAATGGTATAGTACAGCAAACCATGGTTATATAGAATAAGGTTAATATAGTAGTGACGTGTGAGGCTGACTAGCCAAGCCCAGTATACGGTCTCGAATTTCCATAGAGGGTTGGCACTGTATATATTCACATCCGGCAATAGATTTCCAACCCCTAACTTCCTGGCCTTCCGACCATGATGCAACCCCTGGCCCTATTGCCACCCTAGTTAGTGCCTGGCTTGCATCTATACGAGCTCGGATTGTACTAGGAGCACAAGAGAAAGAGGAATATAGTTAAGGGTGGCTATACTGTGTACAACAGGATACACAGGGTGTTCCAAGGGGTGGTTATATATACGTATATATCGTGCGCAACCTCCCCCTTCCACCCCGTCACTCCTGTACACACAATCGGGCCATTGTACCCGGTGATTTGTGGGGACGATTTTTTGACTTCCGCAGCGCGGGGCGGTTGCGATTTTCGCATACCACCCCTAAACCACCTACGAAATCTATTTATTTTAACCCACTCACCGTGGAGATAATGACCTGTGCATCCCTCTTGAGATACGGTTAAATTATTTTACACAGCACAGATGGGGTGATCGATTTATTATGAGAATATAAATTCGACACCTTTGCGTGCTGACTCGGGGTGGTATTATCTTTGATCTAGGGGTTGTAGTTGAGTAACCTGTGTCACGTGATGAAATTGTCCAATTCCACGCATAGGGTTAGTATTCTCTGTTTCTTTTTTACTTATTGTTTAGTAGTGCCTTAACGGTCGATCTATCGATCACCTTAATGGAAATTGATTTTTTTTAAATCACCCGATTTGCTCTTGTTATTGTTGAGGGGGGTTAACTGTAGTACACGGGGTAGTAGTATTATGCTTGCGAGTGCAATTCTGTCTTACGATTGAGCTTCGATTTTTCGATTAACGCCCGGAGATTTCGTCCGCGTGACGCTTACGTAATCGCTCGACCGGAAGTGCTCGAAGACAAGCATCTCCATGGGAACTGATGTGAAACAATGGGGATCATACCGACGTCGTTCCACTGTCGGTTTCAGGTTTACGAGTCTGTTTTTCGTCTATGCTAATGCACGTGTATAACGAAACGGTATCGTAATCATCCTGGCTCTTGTCACTTCGGTTTTTCTGTATATCTCCAAGTTGCTTGGAGATTTTGTGAAGAGTAAAAAAAAAGAGAGAAGGAAATATTTCTTGACAAATTTGTCAAAATCAATATCTTATACTCACTTTGATTTATTCCCTTTTTCAAGGGATCCTCTTGAATTCCATAAAGTCTTTTACTGCAACAATACAGGATTTATTACTACGGACATTTCTTGGACCATTTCCTATTCCCGTAACGCGAGTTCTCCTATAAGTCCCAATAAAGTGTATCAATTTTCTACAGCAGGTAACAACCTATTACGTTTGATTATCTTGGGCCTTTTTTTCTCTTTTATTTTTTATCCTATAAACTTACTATGTATCTGCGTTCTCGAGTAAGGCCCATATAAAGTACACTTCCTCGTGAGTACTTTAACACGTTAATCAGTACGCATGTCGCGTTCCGATAATTACCCGTCGGTACAACCGCGGGGACCCGGCTTAGGCCTAACGATCGTTAGTACACACACGAGCCATGAAAAAGCACGGTACTCTTGGTAATTATCGACGATCGGCAATTACATGGGATCGTTAAGAGATAAATCGCGCGGTAGGCTATAGAGTCCTCTTGGATTGGGCCCAGTACTCGGGTCAGTGAATATCATCCTGTATGTACAAGCAGTCCCCGGCGCGCCATATAATACCACTGTTGGAACAAAGCTAAAAGCTAGTTACCAGATATGAACGTAAGGCCCAACGTAAGGCCCAACTTCAATCAGAAGTGAAAAAAACCGGCCGATAGTATGTACAGGCACACGTGACGCGCGGTCCGACACTTCATTGGTATTCCGGTCCGGATTTCGAAAGGGGCCTTACTCCCCCTATTTATTCAAGAGCATTTCGACACCTCCAGAGCACTTAAGAGGTCCTTCGAACCCCAGTAAGTCAATAGATCTTGTGGGAGCGTCTTCTGCGTCCCGCAGCAGTTCAGATCAAATAACCGAGACCGGTAGTGACGTCAAGTACCTTCAACCTCCCCTCCTATTACTTGAAATTCCCCTAATGGGACCCATAGGCATACGGTATACCAATCTCACTCAACACTATACGTAGCATACACAACATTATAATGATTAAAGATGTAGAATGACGTCTAGGTCTTTGGTATATCGTGGCAACTATTAAAATTCTATGTAAGGCCCAAAATAATTGACACTATTCTATCTCTTTATTTCTATATATATTTTTACTCCGCTATACTCGGTTAGTCAATACTCACCTTTTACTAAAGATTGGGATAAAATCCCTGGAATCTCGGGTCAGGGTGCCTCGAGCTCCTTGTATGTACCTCTGCAGCCAGGATCAACCCTGTTATTATTGTGTCTGGGGCATTATGAGACAAGTCAATATAGTACATGGATATACGTATATAGTGGTACAGTATATTGCGTTAGAGTCCCATGACGGGAGCGGGCTCGAAAAAAACCCGCCAAGGGACTCGAACGGCGCGCGTATAGTGTTATTGTTTCGAGTGGCTCATAGTTTCGTAATTTGTCGACAGAGTCGAATTTCTGAAAGGAAACCATTGTGCTTTGGGCCTTTCGTTCGATAATGCTTCCATTCACGGGCGATGACTGGGCCTTATAAGGGTACCGGATGACTCCGTGTTCTGTTCTTTGACTACCTTCTCTTTCTGTCTGACTCTCTCTCTCTCTCGTTCTCTCTCTCGTGCTCCCCTATCCCTTGGACTCTTTTTATCGCTATCCCTTCTTCCTTGTCTTTCCTTTGCGTGCCCCCTTCCCCCCTCCTTCTTCACCCCTCTCCCTACCAACAGTACCACAATCCGTCCTCTCGCCTCTCGCACCAAGTGGGCGTAACTCTCGGCTGTCAATGCTTCTTTTCATTCCATTTTGTCTCAGGAATGATTTAATTTTAGCGGCCATTTAACACGATGAGATACGGGGCCCACAATGGGCCAGTCATAAGGACCGAATGAAGTGGTCCCTCGTGTAACGGGGAACTCGTGATAGTGCGGATCGCGAAATTTTTGACATTTGTTGCTTCTCTCGTTTTTCTTTTTCTTTTTTTTTTAATGAGTTTTTTCCGGATGAGGGTCATCAATATTTTTTTTATCCCCTCCGTAACTTCTCTCATGACCCCTCGACCTTCTCCTCGCCCCGTTCAACTTTCTACGACGTATACTTTTCCATGCGAAGTTTCACATCTGGCGATAGTTTGGCTCGTCGGCACTGCGCTATACAGCGCCATACATATAGATAGATAGGCGTACGAGACTCTAGAAATTCGCATCTCCAAAAGGTCCTTCTGGCAGGACGAAACCGTTTTAATCATTCAGGAGGTCCTGTCGGCGGGCATCCGTTTAAACGCTACGTACTGAAATTCGTCTGGACGTTCGGCGTTCGAATTTAAATCCTTTCAAATATTGAGAGAATCCGCCCTAAAGCGACGCTTCCTCTGTACCGTCTTTTTCATTACAGGCAACCCGCTATACGCAGCGTCCCTTTCAATCTTGGGACGACTCGGTGCAAGTGAATGGCTTTGTAATTTTTTTTCATTTTTTTCTTCAAAACTGAGTAAAAAAATTTTTTGTACGTTTCCACCTATGCTGTCGTCGTCCATAGGCTCGTATGCGTTGGAGTATCCGTTAGAGGGTTGTACCCGTTTCGCGAGGGACGAACGTGCAATAATTTGTGGCGGCCTTGTTATTACTTTAATTAATTAGGAAACACGGTGCTTCGTGGAAGTCCAATCTTGTGACGGGTAACATGTATCTCGCGGTATGGTTCTACCGTATAGGAAATGAGCTTTGCTCACTTAGCGTCGGCTTCCTTGTGAGACCCCCTGTAGATCCTTGCGAATATATAACCAACCCCCATCGTCCATCCTACAGGTCCTTGCATTCTGACCGAACTTTCGTCTCGATGCTGACCGGTTATAGCTGTGCCTATAACCCATTCGCCTTCACTCCTGGTGAAACCTACCGTGGCTACGGAACACCGCAGGACGTTTCTACCTTCGTATAGGACTCGGCGTTATTAATAATATAACCAATGATTAAAGTCATAATTTCTGGAGTCGACATACGAGACGGCATGGCCAATTCGACGTTACCCTCTCGTGCAGGAAACTGGGGAATTCTGGGTATTCCATATATTTTCATACAGGGAATAAAATTCTGTGAGATCGTCGCGAGAATTTGCCTGAACAAAATTAGTGGCGTGTGTTATTCTATGTTGATGTACGTTCAAATAGTTATATATTATTTATGAACAGTTGAACTTTTCTTATTAAATTAGCTGTGTATACTGCGAATTAAAATTCTAACAAAACGAACGCGTTAGCAGAATTATGTTGTTTATAAAAGTCCTTGGTAGAATATGTCTTCAAAGTTTTTCCAATACTCGACGGGCACTTAAATGATGAATTTTCAGAATTTACGAAATACTCGAAATAACGAGAGAAAGTTCGTCATATCTAGTAACACAATCAATTAATAAATATATCGCTAGAATCAGTTCTAACGACTTTCGAAGACTCTCCATAGGGCAATGCCACCTAGGCCACGTTTTTTGACAGGTTCATATATATATACACATATATATACTGACAGCATACAGAAGACTCATAGTCGGTAGAACAAGATGGTACTCCAACAAGATGAAAATCCTAGGGAGTATTATATCCTTAGTGTTGATACTGTAACATCTTAAACGATCCCACTTGCGCTGGGAATGGCAACACTTTATGCCGTGTATGCTGACATTGTAGAGGGTATAAGGGATGGCGAGGGGGTGAACTTGAAATTCTCTCACGAGGGTCGCACCACTTTGGGTACCCAACCGCGATTCTCGGTTTCCGTATAGAAGATGCTGTACGATCCCCGTGGGTTCTTTTCTCTCTCTCTCCCTCTCTCTTTCTCTCCATCTTCCTTTTTCTTCCCCCCTACTGATACCTACTCATCCCGTACACGACTCCCAACTTCTAAAATACGAAGACGGCACTCATTTCAATCCCCTAGACAGCCACCCCCACCCCCATCCCCTCTCTCTCCTATCGGGACCACCCACGAGATCCGCCCCCCCCCCCCCCCC
This sequence comes from Pachycephus smyrnensis, assembly GCA_030142225.1. Classification (NCBI taxonomy): domain Eukaryota; kingdom Metazoa; phylum Arthropoda; class Insecta; order Hymenoptera; family Cephidae; genus Pachycephus; species Pachycephus smyrnensis. The sequence continues at coordinate 621,713 of JARQST010000383.1, forward strand.
ACGATTAGGACGATCCAGTGGGTTTCTATGGGGAACCAGAACCACGATAAAAGCCCCAAATTGACGAGCCACTAACTCGATTTGACGCTTTTTTTTCTCGCACTGTACGCATAGTTAAGGGATAAACTCACGTGTGAGTATGTGCTGTCACGTGGATATGATGGGAAAACTCGTCTAACCTGACTTGTTGGACTCGAACGATTTCTGTATGAATTTATATAAAAAATAGAGATACGTGACGTGCAATTTATTAATTGATACAAATGCTTATTAAATATACGCATTTATTGTGTAATATGAGATACAATTAAATTATGATTTGTTCACGTGATAATTGACGTCGGATTTTTTTTTATAAATCGTTAAATCATTTTATGATAATATTTTTTAAAATTGACCTTATTGTACAGTTATCATAATTAGCAATACATTTCAGTATGATGATGCACGATGATTCATAATGTAACAAATGCTTATTAAAAATACGCATTCATTGTCTAATATAAAATCCAATTAAATTACGATTTGATAATGTGACAATTAACGTCAGATTTTTTCAGATAAATTATAGCGCGATAATATATATCTTTTTAATTAACCTTATTGCCCACTTATTGTAATCAGCAATATATATCAGTGCGATCCGTTAATTGTCATTCGAATTTATTATCAGTTAAATGTTACCTGCTTTGTACAGTATTACGTGCCCAGGACTCTTCCGCATTTTCTCTCGTTAGTCACACACGAGTAAACACCATGAGTAATTACAATAATATTTCAGGACTGGTTCACTGTAAACGTTTACGGCTGGACTGCCTGTCGCTGAAATGATCCTTCGTTAAAAGAAACTCTCAGACGTTTGCAATTGGCGAACGATGCGATTGTAAAGGATGGATGTGTTCCTAGAGGGTAAGAAAAATGGTGGATAGTAAAAATTTCTTTTTTAAGGCAGTTAATAAATTAACGTGAAATTTACGTTACCTTCAGTTGAAATAACATAATTTTTAGGAACACAATTAATTTTACTATTACTTACGAAGAAGTAAAATTTTACCAAGAAATTGTGGTACCGTTATTTTGGAAATATCGCTAAATCGAATGTAACCGCTGTTGTAGTTGCATGAAATGTATGCTATGCGCGAACAGTAAATTAATACACCATTCATTGAACAGCTGTAAAACGTATTAAGAGTTTCAAACAGTTAAAAAAATTTTCAATATGTCTTACGAAACTTTGTTAAAAGATTCTGATTATTATTAAATCATTTTTCTTTTAAATGCAACAAACAGTTTTCAAATGTAGAACTGTTGTTGTTTATAATTTTTAACTGAGAAAATACATAGAAATTGTACCTGATGGCTCAGTGGGTAGAACTGTCGCTAACCATAGGTGGGTTAAGTATTATAATACGAAGATTGTTAATGTTTTTTTAATCTTATTTTTAACGTGTGATAGAAACCTACTGCAATTTCCTGACCTATAAAAAATAAAGTGATTACAAAAAAAGTGGGTAGAACCGTAATACTCTTCACTTCGGGCATCCCAATCATCGTGCATTGGAACAACCCCCTTCTGGGGAAGTAGATGTAAACCAATCAGAAGCAACATAACCCTTGTTTCTTTTGTTAATATTTTGTTTAATAACTTCGTGAATGTATCATTATGATAATGCATATTTTATTATTACGATAGTGCATGTATTTCAATGCTTTATTTAACGTTAGTAACTGCTAAGCGTACTTTAAATGTAAAATTTACCTGTTAGAACTGCGTTTATCTCGGCGATGTATTTACTGTTGACTGAGAGGAATTATTACATCTAACAAATGTTATTTATGTAATTATTTATAAAACATTTTTTTTCTTTTAGTGGTTTAATATCGTAACGGTATGATCTTAACCGTTGTTAGCATGAATCTACCTTAGTTTTGTAAAACAGTCACCCTCTATTCATACACCACCTTCGTGGTATCTCTCTCTCTCTGTCCCTTAGCTTAGCGTACCCTTTCTCTCTCTCTCTCTCTATCTGTCTTTCTCTTTCACTTTCGCGGTCCTAAATTTAATTAAATTTCAAGGTTTTTCACGATTAAGGGACCGTGGCGGCGTCGGCAGCGTCGGCGTCGTCAGCGACGCTGCCGGAGGTGTTGCGAAATTAGTTTCGCCGAGGATAATGAATTTCGTTAATTATACCGGGCTTTGCGGATTAGAAACATTTTTTTCTTAATACGAGAGCCAGTACACACCCCCTTAGTACCGCGGTCAACCCCCCCTGCCCTTTCAACCCTTCGATCAAAATATCCATAAAAAAAGATAATTGGTAATACAACGATGAGTGTAAGCTGTATTTTCAATGTAAATTTGTAATAGCCCTTTACTACAGTAAGTATATGCATATACAGTCGTTACCATCCTCCAGACGTGGTTTAACGAGGGTCGAAAATAATTTCGATAATTAAACAGTAATCGATGGCGTCTGCAGACCCGGTGGGCGAGATGTCAAGGGTCTCCTTTTGTCTGTTAATTAAATTTTTTAGTCTCTAATTAACGAGCTTCCCTTATCTTATTGGCGACGACAGATAAAAATAAAAGGTCTCATTCAATCTCATCGTTTTTTAAATATATCATTAAATATATTAAATATATCGTAATTATCAGTATGAGTATAATCCACTTTTTTCATCCCTAACGACTACCGCTACAGCAAGGACAAGGACAGGGGGATGGTTTATCGCGCAAGAATGAAAATGGAAAGGAGAATGAGCTAGGCCTAAGGACGACGCATAGACCTCACCGGCACGGAGACCTTTACTCATAGAAAATGGAAGCGTCTTGGCGCTGATTAGTTGGCAGCACCGTAAAGGCTTCTCTGCCCCCAAGAGGAGAGAAGCCACCTCTCGACACTACCTATTCCAGGAGGGACCCCAGGCAAAGGCCTTAAGGCTTGATTAACCCTACGGACTCGTAATCCCTTTGATAAGGCCAATTGGTGAGATTATTAAGCAGCCATTATTCCTAGACGCACGTACGTTACACGTTGCGTAATAATAGTAGAAATTTTCTTTGACAAGTCCAGGGTCTGTCTAAGGTCCCCACTGGGCCAGTTCAAGACTAGCTAGGAACTCGACGGGCCCCCGATTTTCATAATGGAATTTCTACTAGGCCAAAGCGTTGCTCTTGTCTGACTACGGGGCTGTCTTATGGTATCGACGAGGCTACGCGTTCTACGATGAGTCAGGTTAGGTTTAGCTTGGGTTGGATCAGGTTAAACCTATAAAAGGGCCAAGGGTCAATTTCTGTGCACGGGTATGGAAGCGCGATAGAGTGAGAGAGAGAGAGAGTGACCGGACTTACGAAGCGTATATTGCGAATTTAATCGGGCCAGCCGGAGCAGTCTTTTCGCGAGGCTCAAAGACTCGCCCTTAGACGATCGCAATTAATTCGCGAGTGAAGGGTTTAATGGGTTTTCATGCCGGTATTGGACCGACGGGCTTTGAGAAGGGGTAGTATAGCGGCGACGGGAAGGCGGTGGAAGGAACGTTGAGGGGTTACTGGAAACCCCGTCAGAGTTCCATAATGCAGCACTGTGTGCAATTTTAAGCAACCCTTTATCCTGCCAGGGTCGCAACCCCTGCGCGCTCATCCACTGTACTCTTCCGCCTGCTGAGTCCATCCCTCTTTTCTCTACCCTTTCTTGTATCCCTACCTTGTACCACTCGAATTCATCCCCCTACCCTCTCGCACACGTATAAGACTCTGGTCCAATTACCTCCTTGCTACGCCGGTTGCTGCTGGAAGGGGTCGCATGATAGTTAATTACACCCCTCCCCCCTCTCGTACCATCTTGCTGTACTCTTCCACCCTCTCGTACCGCTTACCCTGCTACGCCTTACCGAGGTGCCCCCCCCCCCCTTCCCCAACTTACCCACCCTCTGCACACTTCGTTTTCATACACCTTGCTGCTACCTTCTCTTATGTGTACATATGTATAGCTCCTCGTCCACCCCACCCCTCTGCAACGGCACTGTGCTCTTCTTTGCTCTATTCCATCCGCCGCGCCACCCCTTCTTGCCGGGGCTGCTAATTACTATTTTTAAAACATTAAAAGTAAAGTTTGTTAAATGAGTGGGAGTTAATTATGAAGCTACCGGTGCCGGGCTCCGGGGTAATTGGAGCGTACGACAAACAAAGGAACACACCCCTCCAGCACCGACTTACCCCAGAACGTGCTGTTTCTAGCCTGGAGAAATCCTGATCCGGACTACCCTTATATATTAACTATCACCCCTTCCACCTCCCCCCGATCCTGTATGACGCTATTTTTATCTCGTTAATAAAAGTCTGTTCGTACACTCTGTGTACTGATAAATATACAGATAACATTCCCGTGGCACGTCACTGTCAATCAGTGTTGTTTATTCACACTGTGAATATGCGTGAGAATTTATTGAAAAAAAATATTAATTTTCATGAAAAATTGTCTCGATACAATTTTTACGGTATACCAATAAATCGGATTGATCTATAAAGATCTTTGGTGCTATAGGGTTATTCAGCCTAAACGCTGCATCTGAAGTTTGTGCGTCCATTGGATCCTTATGGTAAAACCACGTTCATGTGGTGCGTTTGGGCTGAATAATCGGGTATACACGTTTTCCATCGATATATCTAGCACAGTGTGTTACCGACCGTGCGAAATGAGACTTGCGGAAGGAAAGAAGAAATAAAAAAAATAAAAAGAGCAGAAAAAAGAAGAATACGTAAAGCCGAGATTCCCAGACAGCTTGACACCTAACCCTCACACACGTGTATAACGGATAGAGACATCGGAGGAGTCTCCTTACGGGCCGCTATTTCCGGCCCCATCCGTCAGAGCACGTTAGGAAGATGTTCGCGGGCGTCGCGACGCCCCACGGGCGTTAGTCTTCCACGGACGGGCTGTGTCGAGTTATGCCCCTAAAGAGGTTTCTATTTACGCTAGCAACACTCGGCGTTTATATCTATGGTGTTTCTCTTGTTTCTCTTTTCGAATCTTCTTATTCTCTCTCTCTCTCTCTCTTTCTCTCTCTTTCGTTCATGTAATCCTCTCTTTCTCTTTTTCCTTACTTACGCATATACATATTCGACTAAGCACGCCCGTATACCCACAGCTTGAGCTCGACATTGACTTTAGGGCTGGTTTCCAACGAATGCGATTCCACGAAGACGTTTCAACAGAGAAGTTGACGTACGACTGGCGGTCGCGCCTCTTTCGTGTTTCACGCCTTTACTTAATAGCCGAAATTTTTACCTATTTTCTTGTTATCTTTAATTTTCTTATTTTCACTTTCGGATTTCTAAATTTTGTCATTTTTTTTCAATACACTCATTCGTTTACATTCTGTCAGATTATACTGTGACAAGGTGCTTTCACACCGAATGCCCTGTGTAATAACATCTTAATTATCCAGCCTAGAAATCGTAGTATTTCACACGTTATTGCGCATGCGCATGGGCAATTATGACGGGGACTTAATAACTAATTCAAGCATGGTAACGACCGATAATCGCATCGAGTTGCGCAAAAATATTGCCGTAAACCTGTCTTTTCTCTGGGCATTATATATCACGTATATATATATATATATAGTATTAGACCAGGATAAGAGGTATATATATATAGTAATAGACGAGGATAAGAGAGTTTGCCGACTTGGCATAACGACTAACAGGGTAAGCCTGCGTGACGCAAGGCTAACAGCTATGAAATTAAATGAAAATTAGCCATAAGGGACTCGTATACGATTCTGTAAGTTTCTTGTTAGATGCCAACATTCGTGACAATTACAGTCATTATTGTTAATTATCTTAATGAAATCTCCGATAGGTATCGTTTATAACCTATAAAACACGATATTTTCCCAATCCATTTTTGAGTCAACCTGCGAGTTTTCATAAGGTATATAGATAATCTGTATACACAGAGGACGAAGCGGAAGAGGAGAAAGAGCAGCCATTGTCTTGTCGAAGAAAAAAAACGAAAAAATAAGAGTTCGAAACAGCCATTATTTTAAAAGCGTTTAAAAGCCACGGACACCTACTCGATATTCGATCTACATATAAAAATCGTCCATTAGGCCCGTACCTAGGCCGGATCCGTCGAAAAAGGGGGCCTTAGGGTATATATATATATATATATATATATAGGTGTAAGAAGAAAGGGCCCGATCACAGGGAGCTATTAGTAGATGGGCTATTAGCTCTTAGTGACTTTAAATAATATCAATTATTATCAGCGGTACCGGATACCATTTTGGACCTACGATCAGTTTATATGTATATCGTACGGTAGCATATACACGGGTTATACGTTTTAAAGAGTGGCCTTCAGGGTCCTTATATATTTATCTATAGATACTGTACTATAGTCTGTGTACGTAAACTCCTTCTGTAGTTCAATATAGATACCACTCGTATATCTTCATAGGTAGATTTTCATGTCGCACACGCGCTTCCTTCCAACTCTCCTTCTGGCACTTTAACCGATCGATTCGATCGATACGAACCGATCAGGCCGATACGGGCCGCACGGAAGGCCCGAAGCTTCCATTAGCCTCTATTTGTTTAGACAGCCACTCGGGCGTCGAGACGCGATCTTAAAAGGGACTTTGGTGCGATAGCTGAGCGATACCAGGCGCCTAGTATTACCTTTATAGATAATGCGACTACCGGTTACAGTCGTATCTCAGATACGCGAATATACGTACTTTATATAGGTATATATCGAAGTGACATTTTTATCGATAAGAAGAAATGGAGAAAAATTTTTTTTTCAAATGCAACTGCACGCAGCTGGTCATTAATTAGCAACGAAATTAAAGTCACGAAATTTTGTTACAGAGCGTATTGTGATTTTTTTTGGAATAGAATTTCGTTTAATGCAAGCGGACAATTTTCTGGCGTCAAATACACGTATGTAGGTGGGTCGGGGAAACTTGATGCAGTCGCCCGAAGTCAGAGCCCAGGAGTGGTGGGTTGATATATTCTGTGTCCTGATATCGAAGGATGAATGCGCCAGGTAGACACGGCCCTGGGGCAACACCGCCGGAGCTCGATAAGCATTCAGATTAGCGTGACGCCTCGAATGTGTTTACGTTTAATTACGCTAAGAGTCTCCATTAGGCTGGACCGCTGCCAGGCTCGATTTGGAACCAGCTCTGTTTTACCGACTGGCATCCTATAGGTGCAACCACTTAGTCCGCCTCTGCTTCACCCATCCCCCTTTCGCCTTATACTTATATCTTTCTCTGCTTCCTTTTTCGTACCACCTCTACCACCGTCACCATCATCACTAAGCCAACCCCTTTGTCCAAGCACCCTTTCACGGTACGGGACTAGCCTCCCCCCTCCTCTCCCCACCTACCTTCTGACGATACTCGAGGTCGTAGCCTTTAACGCTCCTGTCCATTAACCCTCCGTGGCAATCGCATCCCTCTTGCCTTTACTTACCTACTACCTTATCCCATCATCCCCCTTACGCATCCACCACCCCCTCCAACAGGAATCCGACCTACAACTTTGAGCAGGCTTCATTTTTTCTTGAAGAAAATCGGGACTCGCCAGGTCACCTTTAGGTCTTGCATCCCCAAGGAGCGACCGCGAGGGATGAATTCTTGCGGAGTTGACTGGTTGGGCACGTGGCCCGTAAGAGGGGTGGCTCGGGTAAGGGGGAGGGGGGGCTCGAGAAATTTAAGGGCGCTTTTAAGCTCTTAGTCGTGCGATACCGCTAAGAAAACGTTTTAGCGGATTTCATTTGCCCTACCCCTGCTCGAGTCTTTGTCGAGGGGCAGGGGGGGAGGCTTTTCCTTGCTAGGGTCTGCCTTTTGGATATAGGACGAGGCCAAGATCCAGGGGGATGAGAGAGAATGGATGGAAAGGAGAGTGAGTTAGAGCCCGTCTCGTTTAGCGGTGTAGGGATGAAAGGTGGTGCCGAGGGTTTCGCCTGGGCGAGTGTTGGCAACACTGGTTATTAAGTAGATGCTACATCAGCGGATGAATATTTAAGACGTTCAACAAGTTGCGGATTTTTCGTTAATCAGAACCTCGGAGTCTCTGGGTTTACTCTCTGCAGGCTGCCATCTTCTTCTTCTCTCACCTACCGACCCCGTTTACCCATCTACTCCAACCTCCCTCGGCATCAACCCCCCGCAACGCCATTCCGCATGCCGACCGCTTAAGGCGCTCAAATTGCTTATGCAAACGTCTTAAAGCTCTCTGTCTACGGTTCTTATACACTTTTCTTTATTTCACTATTACGCTCTGTCACTTTCGTCGTTACCACCCTTGCCCCACCTCACTCCTTCCCCTTGTATAATATATTTATAAATTCCTTATGAATTCTACGATCATTATTACTATACACGAACACGTGAAACTTTTATTGGTAATAATTATCAGTTGCAATTGATCGTTAGTCCTCGTTATATCGTATATCGTGTACTATCGTGTAAAGTATGTCATACACATTTTTTTTTTCGTACATCCTTCTGGCTTATACTGCGAACCGGAAGTACCAGACGTATATATGGTAAGAGGTTTTCGAAAGAGCGTGGGTGGGGATCGGTTCGCGAAATGCTCTAAATCCCTGAGGCAAATAGTTTTTCTTCGATATCCGTCGGCCAGAAACAAACAAGATTCTTTATAGACGGAGCAAACCACTCTTCTATAAGTACACTCGCTATCTCGTTTCCTTTTTCTCTGGTTTTCTCCTTCGGCGTCGAACCTCTTCCCGCCTTTACTACTAGGTTGGATACACGGCTTTGGACAAGACAGGAGGGTAGGGGTCGAGGGGGGGGGGATCGAGCTCGAGAAGGAAAGAGAGAGGGAGAAAGAAAGAAAAATCCCAAAGAGCATGAGAAACACGGTGAGAGTGAGAGAAAGAGACACTGCGAGAAAGAAAGAAAGAGAGAGAGGAGAGAGTGCCATGGTAGAGAGTGAATCTCTCCACTATTACTGTTTTACTGGACTCGCACACGAGAATGGCGGCCATGTGTTTGCGCGCAGCTCGAGCTAAAGTAAAGTAAGCTTTTAGCGGAGTGGCTGATTTATCAATGTATTTATTCCGAGATATTGAATTCATTTAGTTAAGTAATGCTGCGGGCTTCCTCGTATACCTTATTTCTTATACCAGTCGGACTCACTGCGTTACCATCCCCTTTTGGCTTCTACCCGTAAAGCTCGACGGTAAGGGAGGTGGGTGTAGCTGATATATAATTTTTTATAACACCTTTCCATTGGGGGGATTCTTTTTTTTTAGTACTTTTTGCATACTTTCACCTCGAACGTTACTTTTCTAAATAGACTTTTTTTATGCTTTATTTGTTCATCCCTTGTTACCGTATCTATAGGACTCCGCTGGTACCCCCTTTACGTCTTCATATAAAGATTCACTTCGTCCAAGAAGGTGAACCGTTTTATTTTTATAACGTTAGTATCCCACTCGGCATACTTCTCATCTAGCACTGGCCAGCTGTCTGTTAGTTTTTTGTTTTCAACTATTTTCACTCTGCATCAAGAAAGTACCAGTTAAGGTTAGTCAATCGTTCCGTGAAATTAGTAACAAAAATGACAACAGTTATAACAATACTTTTTAAACGGACACTGGAACTACAAGTGAAAATCCCTAGGGCATGACTATAATAAATAAATAAATAAAGAATTCCCTAGAAATCATCTAACCGTCCCTGTTACGCAAGGTCAAGTTAGGTTAGGCATTGTTCGAAAATTTCTTGCGTAGGTTTGCCGACTCTGGCTGCTGGTCCCTTTGAAAGCATTCGCGGCGTCGGCGTCGGGCAGCGCTGCACCGTCGCTCCCCCCCCCCCCCCTCCTATCCTTCCATTCACCCCCTTCTCTTCATCCCTTTCGGAGCCACCGTTTGTCCTGCCCGCACCCCGTCACTCTGTTTAATGCAGTCCATTAGAGTGCATTTAGATCGAGGGATAGTTAAAGCGCGGCGCAGCTACGTAGAACGGCGCGCGTGCATTGCTGCCACTATGGAAAATTGTATGTTGTGTAGCATCGATACGCGCTCTAGGGTTGGCTGTCGTGTGTCTCACCGTACTATATCGTATAGGAGGCTACGAGCCACGGAGTATGAGGTTGATATAGATATATCTATATGTGTATATATATATGCATGGGTTGTGTACTTAGAAATGACATTAGCGTCCACGCGAGTGGCCTGCTTCTCCTACGAGGGAGTAAAATGAAACAACTTAGGGGGGTTGCTCTTGAATCGGCTTTCATCGTCCCCGGATGAAAAAGGAGGGGGCAGAAGGGGTATTTAATTTTCTTGAAGCATCAATTTTTATAGGGTTGACCTGGGGAATTCTCGATTTTTTGTTTGTTTGTTTTAAATTCTAATAGGAATTTTTGACACACCGTCCTATTCCTACGTATGGACTTGACAAGGGGAATCTGGAAGCCGATGCGCGCGCATCCTGGTACACGAGTTGATTTGATTGTCCCGAGCGTGGGCATTAATTAGCGTGCATAATTGTTTACCGGCGCTAAACGGAGCTGGATCAATATTTAATTGAATGCCTGCTAAATGCCAGCCGCATCGCTCGCTCTCAAATCGAGCTCCTTTCTCCTTCTCTCTCCATCTCTCTCTTCCTCTCTCTCCCCTTTCTCTCTCTCTTGTTTCTCTCTCATTCTCTCCAACCTCTCTGGTTCTCTATCACCTTTTTATATCAATTTTCACTCATCTCCCGCATACTATGCATCCCATAGATATATATACACACACACACACACACACACACACACACGGTTATTCAGTAGGTACTTGTATACAAACACAACACCTGAAGGTGGTTCTACACTGAGAGAATTTTAGATCACTTTCTAGTTTGTATTTAATTCAAATTTTACTACGTATCCGTATGAACGCTGGACCACGAATGGTATAGAAATCACATAGACAAGTTAACTTCAGCTGGTGCGTTCGATCTGAATAACCCTGTATATTGCATAACGCATTAACGATAAATACACAGAGTCAATTTCTTCACTTGTTCTAAAATTTTCTCCCCCCCCCCCCCCCTAATTCCTCTAATTACAGCATCCTTTTCTATTCCTTGCCTTCTAATTCTCTCAGCTAGAGATTCAAGGATGCCGTGGCAAGCGCCGAAGACCATCACGCTGCAAGAAGAGGGTTTCTCCGGTACAGGCGCAGCCTCAACGAAACATCCGGGCGGCGTACAATCCCCCACTCCCCCCACGCATATACACACACACATACGTCATCCCTTACGCTTAGATATAGCGGCCGGATTTAATCCTAGCAAATTAATTCCATTTTCTCGGAGCATCCCGCATTCTCTGTGTTTCGTCCTTCATCAGCTCAGCTATGTGCATCCCTACCTCACAGTCAGCCAACCCCCCCCCCCCCCCCCTCCCCGTGCGTTACCTTACTTTGCCTTACCAACCACTACCAATCTACCGTCTACCGTACTCTGACGTCGTCTACTGCTATACCACTACTAAAACATTATATTGCGGGTGTATATGGGTATATGCTATAGTAACACTGACTATATACCTATATATATATATATATATATGTGTGTGTGTGTATATATGTATATATATATATATATATTTATCGCTACCAACACTTCGGCTTCGCATGCACCATCTACGACCTCCGGCTCTCTCGGAGCCGTCCCACCCGAAAAGCTATACGTCCCAGTCTACCTACAAGGAATTGTTAATTGCTCGTGCTGCGCCAATTTGCATTAATCAATTTTAAATCAACGTCGTTTCGCGAAGAGTGCGCGTTAGAGACGCATAAATCGACGTTGATATAACTTGAAGATGATTAAAGCTAAGGTATTTGCATGGTTGGTTTTTCATGCATTTCAAAGCAGAAAATATTATTTTTTGAGAGAAATAGGACATTTTTGGATTTTGGTTGTTTTTATATTTGGATTTTTTTTAGATAAATATTTTTTGGATGACTTGCGTGAGTTTATTAAGCGTTGGGAATGTGGATGGTATCGGGTTCACTTAAATGGAGGGTTTCTCTTTCCCCCCTTTCCCTTCTTCTGACTCTCTTTCTCTCTGTTTATCTCTCTTGTTCAGTCGTATGACGCTGTTTTCATTATACAAAACTCCTCCTCACTGAACGACATCATTCTTCCTGTACCCGTTTCTCTGTACGCGACTGTCGTGTCGATCGTTGTAAACGGTATTCGCGCGCTTCGAGCCTTATGGACGTTTAGCGGCGAATGTTTTCATGAAACGAGATGAAATTATTTGTTGCATAATATTTAAAGCTTTCGCGACATTTTTAAACGACAACTCTCATTCATGGCATTGTTTGCAACAATATATTGTAACTTATTATATAGTGCAATTTCGTATGTTCCTTATAAGTGTACGAAGTGGGAAGTAGATAAGTGCTCGGTTCTAGCGATTATAAGAATTTACACGACACAGGATAATGTGATAAAGTAAAATAAATAAATTTATTTAATTATCGTAAATTGATACAATAAAGTGAATTTTGATAGTTAGGATGGGTTGATAAATGTTTATCGGTGGTATAGGGGTGGAAGGAGTGTCAGAGTTGCGTTCAATTTTAGAGTTTCCTATTCCTATATCAGTCTGTGATTTTCGTGGGAAGCAGAGAATATGCCTGGTTTAGTTGTGATAGCGTTAATGGTGTTTTTTGCTACTAGACACTATGGCACTTTGTGCAAAAATAACTAATCAGAAAGAGTAGTCTTCCATCATAGGTGGGTGATGTCAGACTGTGTATAACTGAAAACCAATCTTTTGCTAGTATTTTAGTATAGATATTCGTAACAGTCAACAATCGATAAAGTAGAAAACTATGTGGTAAGCGTTACAAATACGTTACGTTCGGCGCCAAAGGGTTATTGCTTTATCTTAGAGGGCATAAGTCGAGGTAAAATTTTTTTTTGGATTTATATTCGAATTGCTTTATCCCCTCGAACGTACGTTACGTTACTTACTTCAGTGAAGAATTAACTGACTCTAAATTGAATTTTAATGACTTTGTTTTACTCTATAATATGTTAGATGTACTAACGAGAAGCGTTAGTCATCTATTGGGAATTACTTGTATTACCTGGGAGAGAGATGTACGTTTGAGAGAGGTTTCTCCTCTATCGGATTTTGTTGACACTAGGAGATTAGACTTCGAGTGATTATCCGTGACTGTTACTCTTCAGTATATGAGTACTGAGAGGACTAGCTTAATTTTAACGTTACAATATATATATAATAATAATAATTCGCATTGTTTGTAATACCTATATAGGTATAATTCGACATAGAAACCCACCCGATACTCTCTGTCCCTGAAAACGACTGTAACCGTATCCTTTTAAGGGATGGAGTTTTGAAGTGTGCAGTTTGCCCCACGAAATTCCAAGGGATGCACCAAAGAAATTGGCGAGTTTCTATATGACGTCAAAAGGCAACGGCCTTAAGGTGCCTCAGACTGCTTTTCCACTTGGCGGCAATAAAAGCGCACAAAGAGCATCGCCCTTGTCTTTTCTTGTCGTCGTGAAAGCAAGGGAGTTACCAAGAATGTAATACTGGACCAATTACGCGAGTATAGGGTAGGTATAGTTGAGTATATACAGTATAGATATATATGGGATTATCTATATATCTACAGCAGACCCTGTCCATACTACCTACTACGGGAACTCTCATGTTGACCTGGCCCTACGGGTCAGGGCTGGAGAGTGTATCGAATCGTTAGCGAATACACGGATACGATATGTATATATAGTATATTTTTTTTGAAATGCATAAAATTATAGAAAGTCAAACTGTCTCGTAAAACAAGGGTGCTTGTCTTTTTATAAGATAATCTTTGAGAAATACGAAGGTCGCGTTAGGCGTTAATATAGAAAGGTCAGAGCGAGGTCATTTGACAGAGAGCTTAAAGCCTTCCAGTCAGGAATTTCCTAATGAGGTCATTTGGCGAGGTTCTCGCGCACAACCCTCTCTACTTTACGTCAGATACTCACGTTTTAAGTTTACCCTGAAAAGCCCTGATGTTACTACTTGATTTACATTTTCTCCCATTAGCCATATATGCATATGTAACATAGCAAATAGTATATAGGTATATTACGTATCCATAAGGTACAGTCACTGTCACGATTTCTTATAATTATTTTTTTTTCATTTCATTCACCTTATAGAGGTTCGTATTTAATTTTTTATTTTTATTGACTAATGCATACTTGATACGCAGGGGAAGGTAGGGCAAAATGATAATTGAGTACTTAACGAAGTTAAATAAAAAAATAAAAAATAATTTTGAATTCTAATTATTACGTTTCCTTAAGCTTTTCATTTTTGCCCTCCACCTACCCCCTAACCGCCCCTACTCGTAGTGTATTGTATTAACATTTTTTTAACCACAATTGCCATTTTTCTCATTTATTCTCACGTGCACTCGCATTCAGCCTCGTTTCGATGGCGACTATTATTTTTAGTCCTGGTCGGCCACGCTCGGGCATAAACAATACGCACAATGCGGTTCATTTGCGCGCTGTAAATTATGGTTTTAGCTAGGAACCCGACGTCCCGTCATAACCCACCGCGGCCAAAGACGACTTCACAACGGTTCCTGGTAAACCGGCACGTACATCTGACCTGCCAGTCAAACGACACGTGCTCCTTATGCGACCTGAGTATGTGAATGCTGACGTTGGCCAAGTGTGGGGGGACATTAAGATTTTTTTCTTTTGTCTTTTTTTTTCTATTGTTCCTTAAACTCTTTTTCCAAACCGCATTCGACGACAACGTAAACTCCGGATTTGGCTCATTATAATACAGATTTTTATTATTACATTATTTTCCGCGTACTTGCCAGCAATTATTATGCTAATGCGATGTTTGTCTTGCCCCTTTTATTCTCTTGTCATTATTTTCGTAAGATTCAAACCTGTATCCGCCTATGTAATATCCGGCCAATTTATCCAGGAATCCACCCCCGTGTGTAGATATTACACGTCGTATAAATTAACTTCGCTGAAATTTATAATGACAATTACCATAAAAATTGTCGCACAATAAAATATTTGGAGAAATTTACGGGCGGCGGGTTCGCACGTTCTTTCGGGTTGCAGTAAGAGAGAGAGAGAGACAGCGAGATAGAGGTAATAAGAAAGTAAGAGTGATGGAAATAGAAAGATACAGCGGGAGAGACAGAGAGAGACTGTCAGACTCCTTCTCGACGCGACTTTACAGCCAATTATTTTATACGTCGTTTTATTACTCAGTCAGGTTGTTACGGCACTGCGTGGCAGTCCCATCTATACCAACTCCATCTTTGTCTTCCGTTCAAAGATAATTTTTCGAGAAAAAAAATCGCGACATTTATTTCGGCGAATTTTCACAATTTTCTCTTTCAGTGATAATACACGATTTTTGAAATTCAAAAAAAAAACTTTTAACCCATTCGGCCTATTTTTCTCGTACTTACAGCAGACCCTAAGAGTCTGGCTCGTTATTTCGGACTAAAGGGGTAATATCAATTTCCAACAGTTGAGGAAATTTACTAGACAGTTTACAGACACTTACAGAATTTTATTATTTTTTTTTTACTGTACCACCTTCAGGACGCAAAAAATACCAATCCGACTTGACTATCCTTCGGTCTAACCCATAGGCAAATTATACACTGTATGTATACATATATCTATACATGTAAAATATATCCAAGCTGCATCGCGTAACATCTTGAGATGCGCATATATTACAGACACGCGATCCCTCGCGTATGCACTGAAAATTACAATTTAAATGGTTCGTCTAACCCACTCGCTCTTTATTCTGCACCTTTCCCTCTGAAGGGTTCAGTCCCCCTACCCCCTACCTTATAGTCCCTCTAGTTTCCCCAGTCCCTTAGTCCCACTTTTACCCTCTCCAGTTTGACTTCTTATTAATACAACACGACGTCTGCTATAGTGTAGTCTCTTCCTCCTGTGGCACCCAGTCTGGCCAGTCTATCGACTCGTATTCATCTAAACATCTCATTTTTATGCGCTATTGAAATTCACTTTTTTCTTGTGTTTCTTTTTTTCCTGACATTTTCTTACTCTGCCACCTTCTTGTTCCTTCAGGTCACGCGACCTACCGTCCGGGCAGTCCTTAGCGAATATTTGAGACTATATAGAATTTTGAATTTCCTGACACTTTTACGGATGACATTTTATTGGGAAAATTTTTTTAAAATTCTTTCAGCCTTTTTTTTAAGCCTGTAATCAATTTTGAGTATCGAATTATTTCAAGTGACAGGTATTGCGCAAGATCGTTATTTCTTAGTTAAAGATGAAATAAAAGAATGATTCAACGATCATCGATCTCTTGATTGCTAATATTATATTGTTATGTCTATATATTAAGATTTTTTGAAATACCGTACAATCTCCATTATTCCGTACAGAATATTTTCTTCTAAAAACCAGTTTTTCTCTACTGGTTCTGTACAGGTTCTACCGTACTCTTATTCAAGCTTTCCTATAAATTAGGTAAATACCAAAAAGAAATTTTTATCTGTTCCTAGAAAATCCTCGAGCAGGATACCGCGTCTACTTAAACCCGAGAGGACCTTTCCGGCTTAATTGCACGAGACCCCGTCGCCTACACGTAGTGTCGCATTGCGTTCCGTTGTGAACGCCGCCTTGTAGTCGTGCGTCGTATAATACACGTTCGCGTATTCGTATTCGTAACAGTAATTACTCGGGCGCGGATACATTCTCGACGGGATTAATTGCACGGGTATTGATCAACTCTCACGAAACGTAAAGTCCGTCTCACACGATGAACTAACAAGGTCGGATTATCAATGAAACGTATCACGTGCTGTATATTTATTAATGTATTTAAGCCGGCATCACATATTTCACACAAACGCATCTGACCCAGGAAGAAAATTCCACGTGCGCGTATATCAATCAGTATAATAAAGGAGCGTTCACAAGAATTTCGAATTATCCTATCCACCCCTTATATGTACTCTGTAAATACCTGGCATGATATATACCAGTATATCTATATATATATACACACACAGAGAGTAAAACTATATAGGCACCAGTTTAGAATCATGCAAAGCCGTTAGTTAGTCCGAGACTTTTGCGACAGGCGGATAAGAAAAGTGAGAATGGCAGTGCGAAGAGAAAGCAGGAGAAATGTCGCGGAAAAATACGGAGAAAGTACAATGAATCGTGCGAGAGTGAGAGAGAGGTAAAAATAAATGAATAATGGGAAAAAGAGAGTAAAACGAAAAAAAAAAGAAGAGAAGCGAACCCACGAGGTCGATGGGCTTAGAGTAATTTCTTTGAATCGAACACGAAAGCCAATTACAAGTTTAATTCGCAAGTTTTCGCGACGATAATTAGCCGCCAAATTAAATGTACTTTCGTTTCGAAACAATCGTCGAACTTCCGGTCCTCGCGTCGTAATATTATACCACGAGTTTGCCTATTGGCGGAGAAAGAGTTAGGAGGCGTGTCCTCCTGTATGTACTAGAAGGATTTGGAATTTCGAAATCCCTGTGAATTAATTACCTGGAACAATTAGATCGTAATGCGGAAACCTTCTTAATGCGGGACTTTAAGGCTTATTCACATGTAACCGTATCGGTGACTATATTTTACGTAATACGTATGGTAATGGCAGTCGCGATTTTCCGACAAATCGCGTCTGACCTCGGACTGTTAATCTTTATTGCAATTAAGGGAAATCCACAATGCTTGTAATAGGCTGCGTGGGAATGGATTTATAAGAAATTTTTATTTTAAAGTTTACGTATCTTCGTATTGGCTGGAGTATTTCCAAAATATCGTAGCTTGTATGTACAAAGGATCGATCCACTATCTACACAGGTAATTAACCGCTTCCTTAAGCCGAGTCGTATCTTCTACTTATCTGCCACGTACTATCTGCTTGTGTAATACGCAACTTGCGTATAGTACCGGTGTCTTACTTGGGGAACGTGTATTTGCATGGGGGTATATATGTGTGTATATATATTGCATACTACTTTATATATATATATATATATATTTATAGTGGCAAGAGAAGAGTGCGTTCACTGACTCGAGACAAAGGCCCGTTTTTCTCGGCAAAACTAAGCTGGAATTTAGATACACGTATAATTTGTACGAACAAAATATATATGTTGTTTGTGTATATATATATAATGGAAAAATTGTCAGTACAGTACTGGCATGTAATATAGTAAACTGACTGTGAATGAACGGGAGGGACTTTACTGTACACGAAAAAACAATTATTCGGTACAAGGATATTTCAGTCGGATTGGTTCTGGTTCGTGATTGATTGAGTATTGAGTGTAATTTTGATGATTCAGGTATTAAATTGTTTCTCTATATTATCGTGGCGCTGTATGGAATCGTGAATAAGTAAAATTTTTATGGGGAGTGAAAAGAAAAGGAAGAAACAGAAAAAGAAAATAGTTGTTGAACAAGAGCGTTAGAGCGCTCGTGCATCCGTGAAGTTTTGTAGAGGAGTGACGTCACAGGACACGTCGCTCAGAGCGCGAGAATGGCCGGAAGTCGTGAAATAGGATTAGCAAGTGCGGGATATAGACGGCCCAAGAACTCTTTTGATAATTGAATAGATAGTCGAGAATTTTTTTTCTTTTTTTTTTTATTCAGTTTGACCTCAGCCTATTCGCGTTTTACCTTCGAGGAATGTTTCACGCCTTTTTGAATTTTCTTGTTCCGGATATTCTCTGTGCCCTTATACGTATACTGGTGCTTAATCAATAGTTCGATATGGTACTTGTGTCTTTGCTGTATAGTATAGCATAGTACGTTTATGTTACTGTAGCTTGTCAGAGATTCTTTGAGTATTTTTTATTCTTGAGCAGGACGCGTACACGACGTTTTGCATGTGTTTCGGCTAATTAACATACGTGAAAATCCTCTTAATTGGGTGATTAAATGCCACCAGGGACACACACTAATGGGTAACAGGCATGGCAGGGGCTTCGCCTTGCCCTTATTTTCTATATGCTATTTCTGGTAGTGAATATGTATGCATATATATATTTACTGACTGTATGGCCGAGACTCTTGTACTTCTTCGATTCTTTAGTCAAGAAACTGGTTACTTTTAAAATGCCTCATTCCGCGTGTTAGGTCGCTGTTTGCGTATCTGTTTTTCCGGTTTTTTTTTCCCTCTATTTTTCACGCTGCGAATTCGCTTCGCCAAGTCGATCGGCGCGAAGTTGACGAGAGCGGTATACGCGGCAGCTGCACCAGCGCTCTGGTTTAACGGCGCGCTTTTGCGAATTTAGCTGCACTTTGCGGACGCAATTAAATTGACACCCCGTACGTCAGAGAGAGGTATGGCGAAGTAGTACATGGCTCGTGCTAAATTAGGGACTGACGACATTTTACGTCTTGCGACTACTATTTACATGCTGGAAAGCGTGAAGGAATTTTTTGAGTTTTTTTTTAAGAATTTTTATTAAAAATCAAGATTGAGGTTAATAAGTGAATTAAGGCAGGCGATGTCACTGTGTATTACTGATACTAATAAAATAAACGAGTCTTTGTAATTTTGTGATATTAAATTTTTGAAAATCAACATTTTTACATCATTTGAGTATATTTCAATCTGATTTTTGTCTGGTTACGAATTTAGTCAATGGATCTCGACATTTGAACAGCGCACTTGTTAAAACGGTTTCCTCTTGTCGCAGCGTATAGTATCGTGTCCCGAGGTCCTGCGGTAATAACTGGACGCCATTATAAAACGTCCTGAGGGAAAGGCAGTTGAGCTGTAAAGGGGATTCCCCTACGTTTATACTCGGTCGTTACCGCCAGGATACGAATTCTTCGCGACGCTGACCATCGCCGATATTTCTTCCGGTATTTCAGGACGTCACGGTTTCGAGACGCTTTTTTTAATCCTCCTTCCTTCGACTTCTTTCTCGTGCATCTTTCATTTATTTACCCACGTTAGAACGTTAATTCGAAAGGATTTCTTCTCGTTTCGTAGAATTCATTCGATCTCTCTCTCGAAACGCTCGACCCCATTGCCGCCGCCGGAAATCTTTGTTACACCCGACTGTCGGACGGTTCCTTTGTACTTTTGCCAGAGAATGTACCCTCGTGGATCCCCGACGCGAATCCGCCGAATTTATAGTCCTCTGGGATTAACCCGTAATCCACGAATTCAGGAACTTGCAGGGAAATGGCGGGTTTTTTTAAAATTGACTGATCACGCCATATCACAAAAATAGACCAATAATAGATACTACGTAATGATGTACCTATATATATATGTTTCTTCAATAAATATTTTGTCTCTATACAATTTCTCTAATTTGGGTATCAATTTAATTGAAATTATTAATTGCACCAGTATACATTTAATTGCAATATAAACGTATCGAGCACGACTCAGCGTATATGAAAGAATTAAAAAGACAATTCTTAAGGAAAAAAAAAGTAAATTAATTTCTTCTGAAAATTAGTCATCAAGGTACAATGCTCAGTCATTGGAAATGTCTACGTCCTAGCGAGGACATGCTCGTTGCAGAAAGAAGTTTGTTATTATGCTGTTTAATTACTTGTACAGTATTTTCAAAGGCCTTTGTCACAGAATTACCCCAGTCCTTATACACGTAAAGTAATTACGCCTATTCCCAGTACGTGACCTTTTAACCCTTGAGCCTATTGCTAACTAACTGCTTATAAATTTTTACTTAATTTTTTATTTTTTTTTCTCACTTTTTTTCCACATTTTTGTCCCCCCCCCCCCCCCCCTCCTCCTCCTCTCATCACCTTGCCGATTCTTCTCTTTGGTACAGATCAATTAATTCTTAACACCGCCTCGTATACCTATATATACGAATACAGTCACTACCTTACAAGCTTATTGGTCGCACTCTTTTTATTTTCCATCCTGACTTCAGCTTTAAACACTTTAAACACGCTTAGAGTTGACGATATACCACCGTCGTATTTCTATCCTCCAAAAGGACGATCCTCTTTAAGATCCTGGTTAGAAGCATCTCCATCCTGACTTCCTCCATTCCCGTTTAAGATTATTTAGGTACGTGACTCCTGGCCGGCCGCAATGTCCAAGGTCTTGGTTCCTACCGACAATATCCTTAGACATTGTCCCAGTGGTCGTTCCTCTAGGTACCCGCAGGACGTTCGTTATTCCCAAAGGAATTTTCCATTGCATCCCCCAATTCATATACCAAAAGAGGTTAACCCGATGAATTATTATCAATCCGCAGAAAAACGCTTGCAGGATTTAAAGGGGGAAATCGGCCGGGTACCTTAAAGCTGTTGGAACAAGGTTAATTCAGCAGCGAGGTTGTCGCATTTCCAAAAGATAATCCCAATATACGTCAGTCCCACGTGACAATAACGAATGGTATACTCGTTTCCGTCTACTGTATATACATATACACACACAGACTGAGTATATTCGGTATACATTTTCATCAGTGGCTGGAGTTTTTTATTTTCGGAGTTGGGTAAAAATGCGTTTTTAATGATTGCCAAGGGGACTTCCTATGTATCCGCCGGCCGGCATGTCTCCTGTCCTCTGGTCACAGATGGCTCTATAGGGCGAGCAACTTCCCTTTAACGCTCCACTGTTATTTATTCCTCGTTATTCCTTACGTTTATTACTTGTTACCCAGCCATGTTCTCATTGAGCGTCTTTCGCGACCTGCGAGCATAATTATTAGCATCAGCCCCCACAGCGACTTCGGGACGCTTTCCGTTAAGATATACCTAACTAGCCCCGAGTCTAGCATGCAAATAGGAAAGGGACAAATTGCAGGCTGCTAAGGGCTAATTGGAGTTTGTATAATAAATAACGATTGGCTATCGTTAATTAATCGTCCATAAATATATATATATATATACCACGTGTGACGTATAAATTTATTGTTATTTTTCATTTCAAAGTGTTTAGGACAGTTTTTTAAGGGATGAAAAAAATTTGTTTAAGGGTTTCGATACGTGAATCCTCCTCATGGTCCAGGACCTTTTGTATTCGTTATTCCCAGCCTCCTTTACCACATCCGCTAGACTTCCTCTCTCTCTACAACGAAACAGCCGTAATTCAATCTTCCACACCTACGACCGTCTTAATCCTGAGATTATGCCGACCTAATGTCCGTAAAAAGACGAAACAGGATTCCCGATGTGGGAGTCGTCCTCGATCTGAATCCTTTACCCATCCCCTACTCTCTAACCCTTGAGGTAGATATAGCTCATTGTATCTTCTCTTGATCTTACTCGCCTCGGAGATGCGTTCATAATTGAAATTAATTCGAATGTCGACTGATACACTACCGCCGTGACTACAGACCGGACTGCAGTCCCGGCCATTTTGTTTTATATATATATTTTTTTATTTATATATTTACATACGCTCCACACAACGTATGTAATACCTATACTTTGTATCACTGTGTATGTATATATTTTTTTTGTATTCTGATTCTTATACCAAGTCTCTAAATTAAGACTCAGCGGACTAAAAACCACGTTCCTTTGTTTCGGAGACAGAGCTGAAATCGGGACACGGAACATTAACCGTCCACTCGGCATAACGTCGGGAAACTTAGTGATACCAAAAGACTATAAGGTCGGTGGAGATACTAATGCACGTACTACGTAAACGCTGTAAGTAACGTTGTAAGTCACTCGTGGAAGTGAAAATAAGTGAAAACGGACGGGATTTCCTGAGGGGGAAAGAAAAAACAAACAATGTGATAATTTACGAGATAAAGCGATCAGCCACGCGTTGAAAAACACGTCTATTAGTTTCAACTGAAGCGAGGAGTGAAATATCGAAATGGAAATTTTTAGGAAGAACAATGACGATGCTAATAATAATAATATTGAACGCTTACGAAATTTATAGCGTATATAAAATATATTGTAGTAACGAATATCGTTTTACTAAGGACAAAAATACGATCCGTGCTTAAAGGAAGTACGACTATTGGAACAAATCCAACTAACCGATCTGAAATTTTGATAAGTTCTTGGCAGGTAAATAATTTTCGTGCGTGCAAAGTTTCTAAAAGATTGATCGTCCCGTTTCTGAGATATGGACAGTGAAAATAACGTAAATAGTACAATACAGATATACTTGCCGTGTTAATTTGATGTCATGCATTTGGCTTCTGAACGGGAAGAATATATGAAATTTTTATGAGTCAATTATTTCACGTTAAAAATGACTATCACAGTCTTTTTTTTTTAATTAAGACAGTTGGAGTTACTTTTTTTTTCAACTTTTCACGGCAACATTCAACACAATATAGAGTGCAAAAATAAAAAAATATATACGTCTCTGCTCTTCGGTTTGGGTCAGTGATGATATGTTTTGTAACAAATATTTTTGACAATGGCAGTTTACTGCTTATTCGCGAAGGGAAAATAAACCTACTATATATATAGGAAACAGTCGTACCCTCCGTAAGTATATCCTCGATATGAAATTTCGAATATTCAAAATGGCGTTCCCTTCCCGTTTATGAATATAAAAATTCGTCATTTCGTAATTTCGGGAATCGCTTCTCTTATTTCCATATTTTCAATCTTGAAATTCTTTCTACGACCCACGCAAGATTCACATATATATATACGTACACTATAATATATAGTCATATATGCGATACAGATAACTATGTACTCTATACATATATACATACCTATATTTCTATATGTTCCTTAAAATGTACGATTCGTTATCTATAGGTTACATATGTGTATGCTCACACTACACTATGCATATGTCCTGCCTGAGGACGTGTCAAGCAAAGGGGATGGTATTCCAAGTAGTCCAAGAAGGGATGCAGTATCAATCCATGTATGCAGATTCGAGATTATGTGGAGACAAAATGGCCGCTGGTGTCGTTGCTCTTGCATCCTCCTGTAGAGTTCTGGAATGTCGCGTCTCTTACCGCTGCGTCAATTTTACCCCCAACCCCATCCTTCATCCCCTTTCGATTCGAGGCCAAGTTATTATTATCACATGTATTAGCACAACTGACCGTGCGAGTTGGTAGGTTTGAACGTAGAGGCACTCGAGGCTATCGGCCATTGCACGTTTTGGCCGCATACGAAAGATACGATATTACCGGAACTGGCTACTTTGTCGTTATGATAAGGACCCTTTATTGTTTTATATTGTTTCCTATTGTTTCTTATACTTGGGCTTTATCGTTATAGACGTTCTAATATCGCCCGTGAGTTTCATATTGGTTTATATGTATATGATATATATATATTATAAATATAAACTGATGGATATATATATATATACTCATGTAGAGTCCATGTATGGTGAACAGGAGAACATGGAAACGTATTGAGATGCTGGAGAGAAAAATTGAATTGGGATGGATTTCTTGGAATTGATATTATTCTTAGAGGGATTTTTAAAAGTGGCGGGAACAATGCTATTTTTTGTGTATATATACATATCTTGTCTTTGTGTAATAACGTTTGAAAATTTGGGCCAGGCTGATCGTCCGGTGACCGCAGTCCAATCGAAATTCTCTTGAATGGTGCATATACACTGTTGCTGTATATTATGTATATATTAATATCCGCGCGCGCGCGCGTGTGTGTGTGTGCGCATATATATATTGTAAGAAGAGTAAATGGAGTATAGGTATGATTCGCGGCATATATATATATAACACGCCCTTGCGAATCCTCATATTTACCTTGCGGTTTCAATCTGACCTTATTTAAATATAAATTACATGGCTACGGGCTCAGTATGGTTATTATTATACCGTGAATTTTCCATCACGACATAAGTGCCCGTATCTATCATTGTGCGTTACATATGCATGCACATATATTTCACCTTGCGATGGTTATCAATCGTAATTACGATTGCGATGTATGCGCATTGTGTATTATGCGTTTTGTAGGTTGAGAGTCCCTGGGGTGATGAGGGCGGAGGGGGCAGTGGAGGCTTTAAATATTTTCTGGCCGACACGATTAATACGGAGTAACACAGTTTTATCTTATAATTTCTTCCATGAGTTATGAGGGTTAAAAAAAATTTAATATAAAATATGACTTGTTAATTATGGGAATAAAGAGTAAATATTTATTTAAGAGTTGTACGCTCAATGGGATTTATTTTGTTTATTTTTGTTTTGGTTAAAATATTTTTTAGTGATTTATCAACGGTTTTAGGTGAAATATAGGGTTATTTCGCGATTTAGGTTGGTACTTCATGTTTCTAGGGAATTAAGTCTTTCGTAGTAACTACGTAGACTGGTGCTCTCGAGGTCGCTGAAAACGGCCGTCAAGTGGCTGGTTAGCCTACGGTGTGGGGCACCGGGCACCATTGGGTCCCCCATGACACAGTGAGCGTGTAACGCACAATGGCAGCCTGGGTCCCTCACAATGGGACTCAAGCGTAGCCGCCGCTCGCGAGCAAAAAGTTAATTCATTTTCAGCGTTTTTACTCCGATACGAGAATATTACCGTGCAGAGGTTCTCAGATTGGCCGGTATAGTCTCTGGAAGAATCGAGAAGAAATAATTATGCGGAGAATCGTAGCGCCCTGCGATACGAACGCTCGCGTGGGTCCAATGCATTGTAAGGCCCCGATCGAAATGTTAGAAAGTCAATGGGAATTCGTAATGGGAAAGAGAAGAATAAGGGGTATCGAAATTCGAAACGGGTCAGTATGAGATTTTTCATTTCTGGGAAATGGACTCTCATTGCCGTTGGGCCTGCTTAACTCGTGCCCCTAAATTGGGCCCGGTGCTCGCGGGATTGGTGGATCCGATCGTACGCTACAAAAAACAAATCAAACCAATGACTTCTCAATTTCGATGGGGGGGGGTATCAGTATAAAAAAAGAACGAATAAGGCCCAAAGAGCGCAGCTCGTCGGACCCCGAATTCTCTGTTTAGATTTGACCACGTGTTCGTCCGGGAGTGTGTCTACACTCCGGAACGGAGTCTTGGGACCGAGAATACTTGGGCCCTTCTTCTTTTTCCATTTTCACCCCCCCCCCTCCCCCCGCCTCTCGCCCCTCCCCCCTATTCCTTTTTCTCTCTTCTATCCGCTTTCTGCCTTTCCCTCCGCGCAGTGTGTACGTATACATAAATATAGGTACAGTGACTAGAGTCTGATCGCGTTAACTCCCAGTACGAATCAAAGTATTTCTTTGAGTGTCTCGGCATTCGTAAATCCTATGTAATGCCAATAAGATAACGAACGTGGTTTGCGTGTCGAGCGAATAAAGTGGGCCGTGCACAGGTGCGAAACCTTTTGGGCCCGTATAGGGCCCCTGTATACCAAACAGACAGAAACACACGTATAATGGCCTGGAGGTAAAGGGAGAGCAGGTGCTGGAGACAGATGCCGTCACTTCCGGCAGATAGATTAAAACTTTATGGGATTTGTTAATTTCCTTGGACGGGCCCTTAATGGAATATGATAATTATCCATTGGGGCCCCTGGGGGCTGTGCCACTCTACTTCCATTATTAATAATCGCGTATCAATTGACACTATAGTCCATAACGCTAATGGGTATACGTTATATGTATATCTATGCGTTTACACGACGATACGGGACTACTTATTAGAAAAGTAATTTTATTAAATATCATGCATTCTAATCTAATCAGTAGCCTATCGTTCCCTATAACCCTTATTAGCTTTAACATATGAGACACTGGACTGGTAACGAGGTTAGGGCATATGTGCTCCACTAGTTTAGATAACCGTATACAAATGATATATACGTTTATTACGTATGCCCACGCTATTAACTATATTTTTTTAAGCAATATCATCCGCATTCCTGTATACCTATACAAATCGTTCCAGTCCTCCAATTCCGAAAACAATATTTTTCCCTCAAAATCCAATAAACAACTTTACGTCTCCCACTCCGATATTATACTTCAATATTATTGACGTTAAAAATAGTTATAATTTTTTTTTATAACTATTTCACCAAGCTGCAAGAATGAAAAGTGCATTGTGGTGGGAAATGTACTGTTCTGGAGACGGTCAAGGAAAGTTAGGTCAGGCTGCATGGCAAAAAAAGGTTAAGCCTCGTTTACACGTGCCGAAACGAATTAGCGAGGCTGAAGAAGCACATAAGAGTGTCGTAGGGCGTTATGCGGAGGGGGTGGGGTGGGGTCGAAGAGGGGACGGATGAAGATGAGAAGAGCTTTTGTTTTCCGGGAGACTCTTCACTCCTTCGTTACGCTCTTGATGGTAAACACGTTTACACGGTATTCGCGTGCATAAGCATATAGGTGGCTCGTATAGGCATGCTAGGAGTCACATATGTATATATACGTGTTCGTCGTATAGGTAGTGTACAGCAGAGGGGTGTATACGAGAGCAAAGCTACCCCTGCGTTGCACCCCTTTGTTTTCCGAATGCAAATGAGTGGACCCCGTATCTCTCCTATACTCTGTTATATAGCTACTACTCACTGGTCTCCCCCCACCCCTTTCGCTCTAGCTCCTCTCACCGGCACTTTACACACCCTCACTCTGATGCAACCCCTTACTGTTGGAATCCTCCCTTTCGCCAAGCATCCCCTACACCAAGCCACATGCATATTCATATCCCGTAGGTGTGTGCATGAGAGGTTATTAATTAACCGGAAGCCTAATCAAGGCTCGGCCGGGCCGAACGGGTTGGTTTGCCGGCCCGTTCACCTTGCAACCCCTCAAAACCGCATTCTCTTACCCCCTGTAGCTCGACCACCCCCCTCCGTTAATTCTGGCTGCTACGGTCCAGATAATTGTCAGACAACCCAAAGAGATTCTCTATGTAATTTGTATACTTGAGAAGGATGCTGTGGCTGTGTGTATTTGGGGTTTAAAAAAAAAGGTGTAAATTTAGGGTATAAGGCCCAAAGTGATTCGAGGTCAAATTGGGCCCTATATTGATGCTTGTAGCCCAACAAACTGACTGACTGACTGACTGACTGACTGACTGACTGACTGACGGGACAGGTCCAGATTTGTCAGAAGGGAAGAAAGAAGTGAAAAAAAAGAACAAAAAAGAAATGCAAATGAAAAAGAGTCTTTGTATTTGGGATTCCTAGGGTGGCTGAGTCGAGTCGGGCTGGTTCTACTGTCGGGGGATGATACTACCCCCATAGTGAGGTGCACGGGATGCAGGGGGTACTGGAAGGGGCAACTGCAATTTGTACCTTACTGTCCACGGGAAGAATGGGTATTGTCTTGCAGGAGAGAAACGAATTGAGCCTCTATGAAGCCCGGCGCGCAAATGGGAATCGATATTTTTAATTTCAGTAGAAGCCAAACATCTACCGGGTAGTAACTATCTACAATATTCTCTATGTTTTCGCGTACACGGGTTATTCATGTACGAGCTGGTACTACCTGGTTCAGGGAGGTTAAATACCTTTTTATAACTGACCCAACTATCCCTATGATACAGGGACGCATGTGTATTGACAGTATGCAGTGAGTAAAATCAATATGGAAATTTTTTTTTCATAATTTATCTTCGCTGTTTGTCTTTCAATTTTTTTTTAATTCTCTCTTGACTTTTTCTTTGTCTTTTTTTTTATCCCCCGTTTACAATCGTTCCAACCGTGGCTCCTTGTATTATTTCACGGTGATTGAATCGTCGTAAAATGGGGTCATCGCGAGAGTTTCAAAAGTCACGTTACAAATGTCTCGTGGAGATACACGTGTCCGTATATATACACAGAATGTCGATTAATTTTATGAGACCAGTCCTTTGTACGATATGTACCTAGTCAGACCCTAATAAATACCTCTTATACGATGGACCAATGGATGGATGACCTTTTACACTCACGCGAGTTATACCTAACGCAGTATAGGATATACGTGGATTAGATTGGAACATAGAGAAACTTGACTGGCATGAATGATACGTTGCGTAAGACAGTCTTAAGTATGATAAAATTCAAGATTTACCTTTTTCTAAGGGTAATACCCACCCCTTGGCAAAGACAAGGTTACTTTCAATATGGCCACTCGATTCCCGTAGGAGATGATTTCATTTCCCCATAACTGACCGCTCCCCCGAGATTATTATTTTTTCATCAAGCTCACGACCAAGGGGTAGCAAGGGCAGTGCCGCTGTTAGGACGGATAGACCATCCCTGAGAAATTGCATCTCCAAGGCTGCGAAGCCCCCCCCCCCCCCCTTCGGTCCAGTTCAAACCCCCCCAGTACCATCTCCCCTCTCTTTTCTTCTCCTTCGCTTTATATCGTTTCCGCGAACCTTATCTTTCTTCCACCATCTAACCTATACGTTATTCCTTTTTACGTTATACGAACCCAGGGTAGCCAGTCCTTCTCTCCCACGTCTGGAGCCAACCCTCGCGAAAATATATACGATCCGGCAAATTGAAAACTAGCCATCGCCGCCGCTTGAATAAAATATTGTTTAAATTTATTGTAACACCTGGTATATTGGCTTGGCCGACGGACCGTCTGTATCCTAAGTGTTTTTCAAAGGGATACTTGCTACCGGTTACCATTGATGCTTACGTACTGTGTTTTATTATTTTTCTTTATCTTTTTTTTTCTAACTGCTTGTAGCATCCCTTATTGTCTCTTTTTTTTTGAACCCTTGTATCGGGGTTTCAGTGATTTTTTTTTACCGTTAAAAATATCTTGGTTACTTTTCGAGTATTTAATAGAGTCTCTACAGGGTGGCTACTCTGTTGAAAATTTTTCACAAGGGTGGTAAGTTGGTACTCCTGGAGTTTGTGGGTTTTTAACGTCCAACGAGCAACGGGGACAATTCTCACTCTATTCTTCTAGAAAGAAGGTACAGAGGGGGAGGGAGGGGTTGGTTGCGAAGACATAACAGTATCCGCTGGAATTAATATCGGTGACAGTTGCAGACCATCGCGTGGGCCACCCTCGCGACACCCTTGCAATAAGGGAGCATACCGTGCCGCCCCTGGAAAGGTCGTGCCCACGTGTGTGTACGTAGGGGCGCTTGTGTGACGGGCTAAATTAAATTTTCTATTTTGTAACTCGCTCGCCCTGACCTCGAGCCCCCCTTCCACCCCTGCAATCATATGGACAAGTCAGGGGAGGGTTCTCAATTTCTTTATCGTGTCAGAAACAATTCTGTGAAGTCCAGAAAAACGTATTTATCGAAAAAAAAAATCAAGTCTGTCAAGTCCCCCTGGATACTTAAAAAAACACCACCCCCAGGCAAGAGGGCGTTGAAAAATCATTCCAACCCTTCGTTTACGTTCTAACCCCACTTATGTCGTCTAACACACGCATCTTTAATAAGGATCAATCAAAACACCCCTATCCGTAAAAATTATCTCTTATTCTTCATAATCCAGTGAACTCCCACCATTTTTTTTTCTACAAAGATCCTACAGGTATACCTTCCGACGTTCATACAGGGGTTGAGAAACTGGTACAAAAGTTACTTACCAGTAGCAGAATTCTCCAGGAGTTGGGCACCGCTTCGCGGAGTATGTGTCAGGGGTGGTTATTTTAATTACTGTCCGGCTGCCTCTAAATTAAAGAGCTGGGTTATTCCAACGCCAAAACCCTCTCTCTTATACCCTCTAGCTCCGGTAATAGTAAGCACCCCCTCCTCCGTAACCCACCCACACTTACCCCCCCTTCTCCCCCTCCCGGGACGACACAGAGCACATCGGAGCATAGTAAAACCGGGGATGGCAAACACCCTCCTGGGCCAGTGAACGGCGCAACATAACGCTCGGCCATTCTTTAGCCGGCAAAGTGGTGAGGTTACGTTTGACGCTAACCGGGTAACCGCGGTAAATTGTCTAAACTGCGCCAGATTAAGCGAGGTCTCTGTCCACCCCTTCCTTTCGCCACGTTCAGAAATTAAGCAACCCTCGACTGGGTGGACCTTGCTCGAGCCTTGTCCACCTCGCTCTCGTCCCTCTTTCTGCACCCCCAAGCGGGATGAGGGTGGGGGAAGGGGTGAGAAGAATTTTATAACCACCGCTCCGGGGGAATTGTTTCATTTAGTTCCTTCAAGAATTAATGACCGCACGAGATGTTACCCCTCCCCCCTTATCTACCCCTACCCCTTACCGCTACCCTCCACAGTCCATTCGACGATTCGGTCTTCTCAATGTCCTTCTCCCTGGACGAAAATTTATCTTGCTATTAATCCTTTGCTGAAGTACCGTACGAAAGGATTTGCTTTGTAGGATATGTAATAGACAAGTGTAGTAATTGGTTGATGCAAAAGTATTGTAATTATAAATCAATCTTGCTTTTACGCAATATACAGAGCTATTCAGGACTATCAAAGCACCTGAAGATGGTTGTGCCATTTGATTTCTATTAATTCCCATGGTATAACCATCTTCAGGTGGTTCAATAAACGTGTATAATTTAATAAGTGTTACGGTAATGTACTTTGATTGTGATTCAAAAAAGGGGCATAAAGACGAAGCGTTTATGAAAAGTTGGAGTAACTTTTCACAGTTTTAATATTACGTGTGGCTTTTAGCCACCCTTATTGGACATACCCTTTGTTAAATTTCATCCAATGATATAATTTTTTTTGCAACTTCATCTTCCGGGATTTTTTCTTGTCGATCTTTCATCTGCGAAGGGGTTCGTGGGTCAGGCTTTCTCGAGGGTGGAAATGCTGATGATACCGGGTCCATGTTTAATACATAGGATCGGTCTGATATTGCAGCGCAGTCAGAGTAACCGTATCTCCATGAGACTCGAGTAAGGCTTGTAGGGAGTGAGAAAGTGAGTGCGAAGTCGCAGCGCCATCCTGGCGGGACGGCACTCAACCAGGGAAGTGTTGTCGGCTCAGGCTTTTCAGGAGCTTTCAAGTGCTTTCGCAGTTGCCTCGAGTGCCGTAAGAGGCTTTCAGAAACGGAGGCGGAAACGGGCTTTTTAATAGGGCCGAGTTGCCCTATACTTTGTCGGGATCCTCTGAGAAGGCAGGCACAGCCCAGCCACCCAGTCAGCCACCCTTGACAAATACCATTCCGATTCGTTAAACTGGTTCTGGGTCTCTGAGAAATCCACTTTTTTTTTTAACGAATATATTGAAAATCAGAATTTTTTTTCGAAAAATAGTGCATGCATTGTTTATCTGCTTGTAGTCAATTTTCTTTTTTTAGAGAGAGATAGATGTCCCGGCTATGTGGGTAGGAGACTGGGGTTAGGGATTTTGAGTAAAAAGGAAAATGACCGGATAAAATTTTAGGGGATGCCACCCTAGTGAGTATACATATGGATGCACTATTAGAACGTCGTTTTGAGTATGTTCTTTCGTATCACGTATCTATGTGGGGTTCGCCGCGGGCTGAAAACGCGACGGATAAAGTTTAGGGCTCAAGCCAGCCAAATGCGAGTTTAAAATGTTACGCCGGACGTGCCTGGCGAATCCCCGCCTAATACTCTGCTTGGACAGAGACGGCAACTTTATTCAAATTTTACGGGAAATTAAAAGAGAGTTTGCAACTTCCGTTGGACACGACGCCCGAAGTACGACCGACGCTTTCTGTCTATGGGTTCGGTGCGGGCGGACCGTCGCGACGCTTCCTTCCGGAAATGCGCTACGTTGGCGAAATTTTATAGTAGATAACAAAAAAGTCTCATATCTCGCCCAGAACGTGGACATTACAGATTACGATAATAAAATTCGTGAAAGTGAAATAAAAAGAAACAATAGAAATCTAGAAAATTAAAGACGTCGAAAATTACAAGCCAATGAAATTTTTTCATAATAAAATCACATTTAGCTACCGACTCTTGCTGGATTATTTTTTCTCTTTATTATTTTTTTTCTCTTTTTTTTGCAGCGTCAAAATTGCTCATGGCTAATCTATATAGGTCGTTCGCGATATGGCGCCTTTGGAATTTATAACCTGTGAATCGCTCGTTACAAGTCACCCTTTATCCTCTCCTCACGAAACTGCACGAATTAACATTACCTTCAAACCGACCTTCGACCTTTTGAAAGATTACCTATCACTTGCCACTTCGTGTACACAGTACCTATATATGTATGTATACTTCCACGGAGTTTTACTCGGATAATGAGTCTGAAAAAAAAATAATCCTGAAAATCCCTACGAGAATTTATATCATTTACTATGTATACAACATGCAATACTTAGTATTACTATATATACGATATATGTATACAGTACTGGAGTGTTCAGTCGAAATGACTTACGGGCATCGTACAAACATGTGCACCAATCCTAACACCACATGACGTACGCACTTTAATTCTCCTGTATATATATACATATATACATATATATACACCGTGTAAGACTGACTTTTGAATCCGTGTTGGTTATCTCGCATGCTAAAACTGAAAAGCTTTCGAGTGTCCGCAGAGATAGGAGGTTAAGTGGCACGCCAGGAGAATGGTTGTACTGCTAATTGCCTTAATTCGATAAACTACTAACCCTCTCTTTCTCTCTCTTTCTCTCCTTCTCTTTGTATCTCCTACCATATCACCATCTTCGTTCATCCTTATGGATTCTTGGCTGGTTTCATCCTCCGTTATCCGGAGAGTGAAAAAAAATTTTTTTACTAAACAAATGTCACTTTGTATTGTACTTTGTAATTCTTTTATTGGCATTTTGAGTTTTTGTACTTTGAGTCAGGTAGATTTTGTGTTTTAATTTATTCAAAGGGAGAGGTGTAGGAGGAAGGAGGGTTGGAGAAAAGAATATATATATTTTTTTTCTGTATTCATTGTCCTACTATTGAAATCTTATTATTGGGATTGCACAATTTTATTTTATTATTTTATCTTGATCGAAAATGGACACTGGATTCCTCGAGATTTCGAATCGAAACCTGTAACATTCCAATCCGGTATGAGTAGAGCGAATGGCTTATCGGGAACGTAATAGGCAATTTAGATGAAGTGGCTATTGTAGAGCTTGTGTTATATGTATACCAAATACCATTAAAGTCAGGATGCCAGTGAGTTACGGTTACATCAACAGCCTCACGAAGTTATTAATTACAATTAACGATATTTACTCGATTGTTTCTATTTGTCAATGGTCACTCGCGTGGCAACGTTTATTGAATAACATTAACGCGACATTAATATGCCACTCTGAAGTAGTATCGCCGATACATAAATGCATAACCGATTAACGTGAAACTCTTAATCGACTCCTCTCTGCATCGGAATCAATAATCGAGTATCAATACGCTTTCCAAGAATCGATCTCTCTTAGATTTTTCTCCATTTTATCTTTTTTTTTTCTTTTCCTGGAGCCACTTCCGGCCGACAATTCAAGCGGACAGGAATCCACGACGAATACCTACGAGTCTTCTCCCACCGTCCCAGCATACTCTCATCTGGACCAGAGTAAAGAATCTTTCAACGGCGAAGACTCGCATTTGCCTTCTCCTCGCGGTCGCGGAAATCGCATTTGTGCGCGACGAGCCGCGAAACTGTTATTCGAGAGTAAAATTAATTTTACAAAAAATGTTTCTCTCTCACACACATACAGCTACTTGTATATATAAAATCCGTTCGTCAACCAATCCTCGTTTATGTTAAATTGCCATTGACGTAATTAGTCACGAAAAATAATAAATTCGAAAAAAAAACAATTCTTATGCCAGTTAATTTTTTTTTCTAGTAAAATCATCGATCTTCGACGTTACTCCATTAATCGCCATTCCATTTTCTCCATTTCGTGAAAGTGCTTGAGATCCCGGGTTGGCTCGAGGGGGCACTTTCAAAATGACTCGATGGAACTCTCTCGTTAATCTCGATCGGCTTAATCCCAGGGATTAACGTCGATTCGGGTGATTCCCAGGAGCGGAGGTAAGAGGAGGTGCCTATACGGAAAAGGGGGCCCCCCCTCACTTAAAATACGAAATCCCACTTTCCCATTAATGAAAGCGGGCGGCCCTTCATTCATACGCGAGGTAGAGGTCCTACGCTCTTGGATGCTGTAGGAAGAGAGATGGTTGATGAAGAGGGTGGGGGCAGGGAGGGTAGAGAGGGGGGTTATGGGGATGGACGGGCATACTGAAGAAACCAGAGAATAAATGTATATGTGTATTCAGAGAGAGGGACAGAGAGAGGGAGAGAGAAAGTAATGGTGGGAAGGGGCGATGAAGGGTAAGAGGAGTTAACGGGGGGTGCGCCTGGGCAACATATCAGAACGACTATCTATCGCGGCCTTTTACGCTAATTGATAAATCGTGTTAAGTTAATGAATGGAGCTGGGAAGCGGGTGGCAATGGGGGAGGGACCATGGACTCCTTGCGCAGTATAGTTAACGTATTTGGTATTGGTATAAGGATAACGAGAGAATTGAAAGTCTTAAGCTTTAAGGTACTTTGTTAACGATTGACTGTTGTGAGATTATTTTGACTTTTTTTTTGTCAAATTCTTCAGGGGTGTTTTTTTTCGTAGATCGATTACTCAATTCTTCGTGGCTCGCATTGTTATCTGATCGATTCTTCGTTTTTATTGTATAACTATTTGAAAATTGATGTTTGGAATTTTAATAGGACCACACCCTTTGTGCTTTATGTTCTCTACGGAAGGGTACAAGAATCCTATAATAAAACAGCTATTGGGTTTGTCGTTTAGACTTTTTTGTCAGGTTATTCTCTTACGGATGTATGGCCGGGATTTATATCTTTACTGCCACGTGAGTTCACACTGTAGGAGTGTCGATTAATGGATAGGTATCGGGTTGTATGGATGCGTGATTTTTTTTTATTTTTCGTAGGAATTCTTGTAAACGATACAGAGGGAAGATCAGTACGACTGAGATTAGAACTAGAACTCGAACTAGTAGGTAATCGTATTAGATACCACATGTGGAATAATACAGGCTGCTTGCTTCGCGTGATAAAGGGTACTATATAAGATGGCTGCCTCGCACTCGGGACCGAGATTAAACCACCGTGGCTGCTTATAAGGTTTAATCGAATTAATAAATCATCCAGCCTCCTGGCTAATTCTCAGCTTGATATTTTTATTTGGAAAAAGAAAATCCCCTTTCTCGAATTCTATATGCGGTTTGCAGAGCGCGGGTAGCTGATAACGTAGTACAATCGAAGATTGACCTTTTTTTTTGTGAAAACAGGTAAATGATCAGTTGTTGTCTTTGATCGCTCTCATTTGTTCATTATCGTAACGGCCTATCATTACTCTCACTAAAAGACTGAGAGAAATAAAAAAAAATGAAAAAAAATCAATATCGCGATGGTAGCAACATCGAATCATCTCTCACCCTTAACAATTACAAATACTTCAACTCTTCCCTTATACGGGCGTTGGATATAACCAACCCATAGATCAACCCCCATTCCGTATCACGTCTCTCAACACAGCAGGGGAGGGTTAGCTCTCAGCAAGGGTGCTGCCCTTTGACCTGGGATGGAATCCTCATCGTGACGAGAACTGAAAAAAATTCTTACAGCATCCGTTTCGTCCTGGCTGAATGATCTTTGCGGCTACGGGAGATTTGAGTGGCTGGACCACAAGAAATAGATGATGTCGAATTGAATTCATGAATATTCGTCGTTAAATTATTTACTACATATATGTGGAATAAATAAAATTTACTGATTTTCCGGCTGGAAGCATCTGCGAGATATCTCTTGATGATCTCAGACTTGACCTTGAGATTCGTGATGCTGTTGCTGGCTAGGAGTAGAAATGGACGCAGATAGACAGACTTAAAGGACCAATGGAGAACGGACCGCTAACTGAGAGCTATAGAGCGTCTCTGATTGCCCATTGTCCGACTAATAAGATATTCTATCTCCTGCCACGCAGAGCCAAGCCCACGTGGGGTAGAGTCGTGGACTGTCTGACCAATGGGAACAAGGCTACAAAGTGCATTAGCCAATGAGAGGTAAGATCTAATAGAAGTCAGGTCTAGATGGACTCGTGGAGTGAAGAAATCCCGGGGATAAGTCAACCGATAAATAATACGTGACTGCGGGAAGCTGCAAGATAAATACCGCTCCTAAGTAACTTTCAGTAAAAATTTAATACAGCCTTAATCGTTGCTTATGGACCACCTTTTCCTTTTTTAATTCAAAATAGTGCATTATTTTTTTTTCTATATGCATTAGGCATTTCTTATGGCTTAAACATATATGGTGGTTTTTTCACATATTTACAGTGTTTACACGTAAATACCATATCTGAACCCTATATAGGATCGATACCGGATGATATTTAAATAAGAATGAAAAATGACGATGACAATCACTATAAAATCTTTTCATTCAATACGACCAGAAACTTCATAGAGACTGATACGTTCCTGGCCAGTGTCCATTTTCTTTATCCCCCCCTCCCCCTCCCCCCTCTCCCTACCATTTTCCACGCATTTCGCGTTTAGTACCAGGAAAGTGATGATGCTCCAGACTCTGGGATGTATATATAGGATAAAAGAAAGATGTCTCCCGACTGCTTCTTGCACCCCCGTTTCAAATAAATGCAAATTTCTCTGGCAACTCTCGACGTTGCCATCGGATTCTTGATATATTGCCTTATATCTTCTCTGTACCACTATCCTCCAACTCAATCGACCTATCGAAAGGGGGAGCCCCCCTTATCCTCCCCTCTTTTTTTACCCTCGCATCCTCATACGATGACCAGCCTCCGGGAGCACTGACCAAGTCCCAATAACCTCCAGCAGAACTCTGCTTAGTCAGCTAAAAGAAAAAATTTCAAAGCCCCCAGCATCCCCTATTTCGCCAAGCAAATGAAAATCAGTCTTCTCAAACGTAAAGAAAAAAATTATAGACTCCAAAAATTCTCTTCGAATCGTCCCAATTCTTAACCGTCAGCTTATTTCTTGTGCCATCGACTCATAGACTTATTCTATACTCTCTGCGTGCTAGCTTCCTCTCAGAATCTCAATGCGTAAACTATAGATACCACGTATTAAAGCAGGGATCCTCGAGGAGTACCAAGAGTCAAGTATAAGAAGGTACCATATCCAGGACGGGAATAGAGGCCGTAAACAAAGCAGTATCTCCAGGGACCGCTAATTCTGTCGTGTTCGGAATCCATCAGTAGACATTTTATCTCGACGGCGAAGGACCCTATCTAAAGTGGTTCTCACTTAGTTGGTTAAGGGATTGGAAGAGTCTTTGAGATTGATGAGTGAATGAAGCCTCAGTGCTGGTTTGGGTTCACGCTTATAGCCAGTATATACGGAATCACAAGCCATGCACGTACTATAGCAATCCAGAAACACCACATGTGATATCCAATAAAGGTGCATACATACCCCCCCTGCTACACGTGGCAGTGAAAGGACACATTATAAATACCATCGAGCACTATCACTCAATTAATTTGAGCTACCATCTTGTGTACTGTAGAGTGCTAAAAAAAACATAAACAAACCTGTATATATATATATACACAAGGTATTTTATCTGCACGAGAGACTTATGTAAAATCTGTCGAATAAAAATATATATAGCTAAAATGCAACTCTGGAAGGTTCAACATCTACCTGTACCGTATCCTATGTGGTATATAGATATACTATGTAACGTGTATAGTCTATGTACCGTAAGAGCTATAGTACGTGTATGCGCACTTAGGCAGTCAGAGAGATCGGGACTGGGAGTCGATCGAGCGTGGGTTGCGGAGCTGGCTAATGCGAATATGCTGTCGTCCAGATAGAAAGAGTTACCAGATAGGGAATCTGTGTCCGACACGGATGTCGAATTAGCTTGGATTTAGGTTGCCGGCCGACTGACAAATAGTTATTGCTTGATTAGAGTCTACCTCCTCGAGAAATAGGCTCAGCACCAGTTCTCCCTCTTTCGTCGGCGCGACTTCAACGCCTAATGCGAATTAATAGGCATCGGTTCGCGGTGCGTCTGGCTATCTGCTTCATTTGCCTTCTGTAAATCTTTCTCTAGTGTATATCAGGTACCTTGATATATATATATATTTTTTATAATATATCTTTTCTCATATACCTTTTTCATTTTATCTCTCGCAGTCCCTGCCCTATGGGCGGCGTTGTATATCGGCGTGAAAAGGTTGTCGCTCTCATGAAAAAGGTACCCTTATCTCACAATCAGCACGCGGACACCTAATTTCTATGTTAATCAGCCAAATCACGCGTGGGGTCACTTTCTACATAACCAAAGGCCACGCTCACCGTTATTATCGTTCATAGACTATACGGGATGGGTCATATATAATACTATCAGTTAACGATCTTTGTATACGTTCTGATCGGTATCAGATATCTTTGACCCAGATCCACGTTACAGATTGCTCATTAAGGCAACAACGTGGAGAATCGATAATTAGACGATGCATTTTTGAAAATTTCTTTTTGTTATATCAACTTGATGATCTTTCTTTTCTTTGTCGATTGCGATTTTTAATACTGATCGTCATACTGGTAGAAAATCTTGAGCAATTTTCCTCTGCTGCTCTTGTCGCTATACTTTTACACTGGTATATTATTTTGTATAGGGTAACCATGTGTGTCCTGTTGGTATCTACCAGGTACCTATACTGCACGTACGGCTACGGGCCATACGACTGGACGGTCCAGAATCGATGGAGCGTGGAATCGGTCGCGGAGTGCCGACCAATTAGTCGGCCGATGATTGGCGCGTGTAAACCGAAACGATGACGTCACTGGCGAACCGTTCCCCGCGACCTGTCCGTTCGTAAACCGAGCAGTGAACTGGTAGCACGCAAGGGTACCTAGTGTATACCCGTTTATATATCTATAAGGGATGCTGTACGTGTGGTTGAGGGTAGTTTTCATGTGTGCCGGGGGTTGCACGGGGCTACTAATGGAATTGATTAAAATGTGTTCGATCAACCGGACTGCGGGGGTTACTCTTCGCTATCCATACTCTCACCCCTTGACTATATCTCTATACCCCCCTACCCCTCTTTCTCTTTTGACCAAACTACCCTCTAGCCTCTCTTCCAAAATTCTCATCCCCTATTATATACATACCACGTGACTGAACTCGCTATCCGTCGATGCAATCAAATATTTGTGTTTAGGCACGTCGACGCGGAAAATGTTATCTTTGTCAATTAATTCTACCTGTTGTACGGGACGCTGCGCATCGCCCGGCGTCGGATTTGATTTTCTGAAATTCACGGGTTTACCACGTCGACTCGAAATCTTGACTATTGGTCAATGGAGGTGAAAATTTTTGTTTGAAAATCTTTATCAACAGTGACTGTATGGTTAAAAATTTTTTTTATCATTTAATTACATCTGTTATCGCTTCTAATCACGTATGGTATAGTATGCATTATAAGTTTGATCATGGAGAATTTTCATGGGTTCCAATCCGATGAATTCGTTGAACCTCTTCAAGGTGTAGGAAGGTACCTCAGGGTGGGTGAGTTAAGGGAATAAATAAAATAAGGGAATAAATAAAATAGATGTCTCTCGGGTAGAGAGCCGTGAGTGTCGCTAATGAACTGGTCTCTCCTGTCTCACCCTTATTTCTCTTTCTCTCTCTCCCACTCCCACCCAATCCACCGTCTCACTCTCTCTCGTACCCATACCCATAGTATATATCAGCTATAGTGTATATCATCTCGATCCTTTCTGATTCTCTTATTCACCTTGGGAATGTCCATTGGTTCGGTTCGTTCCGCTCGTAGGTGGGCACTATTCGACCGGTCTTCATTATACAGACTTTTGTCGCGTTAATTGCGCACGCACGTTTACCTCTATGGGAGCCCATGTCATTCAATAAAATTAACTGATAATACGTGCTTCAATTAGTTGACGAATCATCAGTACCGTTTCCATAGTAGTATGAGGGATCATTGAAGTTCTTTTTTTTATTAAATAATTATGGTAACCAAGATTTTGATTGGGATACCAAAAATTACAGTGGTTCCTCGGACACTGTCAAGGTGTTTGAAATTTCGTGGGATTGTCCCATGGGAATTGTATCCAATGGGCAAACCTCCTATGGTGACCATTACCCGTGATCCTTGCGGTCTTGGAACCAGTTGGTAGCACAGGAAAAATCCTGGAACTCGCGCCGTGGAATTTCCTATCAATTAGGGACAGGTTTCCCGACTTGGCCGCTAGTTGTCTCTAATCTCTTCCTTCTCTCGACTCTCGCATTTCTCTCGTACGCTCTATCCTTATCCCTGTGGAAT
The DNA here is from genome assembly GCA_030142225.1 of Pachycephus smyrnensis. Taxonomy (NCBI): domain Eukaryota; kingdom Metazoa; phylum Arthropoda; class Insecta; order Hymenoptera; family Cephidae; genus Pachycephus; species Pachycephus smyrnensis. The sequence goes on from JARQST010000383.1 coordinate 662,938, forward strand.
CCTGTTCCTTGCAATGTTACAGTTAGTCATTTAGATCCTGGCGAACCAGGCAATCCGGCAGGATCATCCAGACAATATTTTTTTTTAAGGATTCGTCCATCCTACTAGAAACGAACTTAGTTACAGGTATATTCATACACTATAAATGACCTTTGACCTTAATTAACGGACGGACCAGACAAATCATCAATATCTGTATACAGTATAGGATTTCTTTCACGAGCCTATCAATTTATTCGACGAATCCTTTTTAATTGGTCATTTTTTTTATATTCTTAAAATCATCTACAGGATTCCTAAACCTCGTTCGAATTAACTCTATCCAATGTCTACGGCTTCGTTCACACGTTATCCCATATATACTTTCAGGACTCGTTTCCCGAGTCTATCGATACTCAATGAACCTGGCCTATCAAATCAATTATTGTCGCTGGTCCCGTTTTCACTGACCTCAACATCCGATCGTTAAGAGCGAAATCGTGCATAACCCGGAGAGAACGTGCGATTTCTACATGAACCGTGGCGACACCTCCACCACGTATCGCGTCTCTGCGTGCTAATTTCAATTAAGATTTCGCGCACAGAGAAATCGGACGATTCATTTGGAGTCACCATATAGATATGAAAACGTAGGCGTCTTCGTATGCAGTGAAAATAATAACCCGTCGGTTCTTTTTATTTAAGCCGACGTTCCACCCGGTACATAATGAACGTATACATTAGGCCGATTCGCATGAAGCGACTTTAACCGATTAGTGTTCTTTATCTATATATACGAGTCTAACAAACCTGCATTATCAGTATGTCACAATTAATAACAAGAAGAAACAATGACGCATATACACTACTCCTTCGTTATGTGACTTTCATCTCGGAAACATATGGTCCATTGCTGCCTGTCGTGTTAGCACAAACCGACTATACCCATCAGGATTGCGGAATGGTTATGGTTATGGTTTTAGGTACGGCGGACAGTAGCTCTTCCACTGATTGGTATCAAAGAGAAGTTTAATTACGTCCAACGAGGTCCTCATCGGTCAAGTCAAGAAATCCCGTGGTCCTGTTTACAGATGCTGCGAGTCAGGTACCTGCTGACAAATCTGCATCGCTGTGATTCTTCCTCTCGTGTTCCTCGTTTGAATTTTTTTTTATACATTAATATGACGTCGACGGTGGTCGTCATATTTGTAGTATATGTCGTTATGAAAAAAATCAATGACTAATTTTATCTCAACCGAGATGAAAAACAGATTACCACGGTTATCTGCGTATTCTCGACTATCTATACGTGTACCATAGTCGTGACGCGTTTTCAAGTATTTTCTCATTTTACACGTAGATTCTTTCTGTTACAGGGAAAACGACGCACGCTGGTCAGGACGTGTTCAGGGTGAGTCATTCCTCGTGTCGATACTCTGTCCAGATCGCGTTTTAACTGGCACGAGCCACGCATTCCCGGAAAGTGGGACATCCCATAGTTACACGTGTGTTATGGGTGTACATATAACTGTATATGTATATATATATATGCTATATATGTATATTTCAGTGAATGTCTTCTTTTTTTGCCCTTTTCCAAAGCATCTACAACTTCCTACGTGTACATGTATATGCATGCGCGAACTTTATGGGGAATTTATACGAGAGAAATAAGCGAAGGTGGTTCGTGCTAGTTAACGGGATGAGAGTATATAGTATGAAATGGGCCTTGAGGCCCACGTTATTAGAGTCCTAAATTATAACGTATGATCTTTACGTGACTTTGTTGTGTCATCTTATGAAATATTACGTTGACAAATAATTGATTTTTGATTCATCATTTGTAGAATTTTATAAGGACTCGTTGGTTTTTTTACAGGATAATATGGATACTGGGTATTATAATTGTATTAATTGTAATTATACTGACTTAATTAGCTATAGTCGTCTCCTTTTTTTCAATGGGTTTAAATATACGTTGTCTGGGTTATGTGTTTATCCGCCAAGTACAGTCACTTTATCTCGAGATGGGAATATTGTAATTAGACTAGTTTTCACGTTACGATGTCGCCGCGTATCTTGCACGATAACTGCTGATAAGGTGAAATCACATTCCGTATAATAAATGTTAATGCTTTATGGTGTGTTTAATTAAAAAAGAGAATTGTTAACTCCAGTCATACGGCTTTATATACTGCTTTTCATTAATCGCCGGTAATATTCCGTGCACGTTTTATATGCGACACTCATTGAGCAAATTACAAAATGGCCGATACTTGTCATAAGAAAAGAAATTTTTTAATACAAATTAAGATAAGAGCACTTTAAAAAGAGAAAGCCAGGCAGATTATCTTTGATTCAGTATCGATTTTTTTTATTCAATAAATTGCACTGGTTTGCATGCGTTTTCAAAAAGGTATTCTAAATTTTTTTTAGTAAATCTTGTACACTGTGAACGAGACTGTAGCAGAATGTGGGGATAAGCTATGGAAGAAGATTTTACGTGTAAAGCAGACTTCTCGTGTAGTTTATTCAATTATTTATTTATTTCTGGTAAGTACTGCTCGCAAGTTTACTATACTTTGAAAAGTAACGGCAAAGCCGTCGAAAGTCTTGAACTATTAAGAATGGAAGTTGTGTGGCAGTCATAAGTTTCTGCATACACGTAACACGATGTCTACTTTTTCTGTGTTTAAAGTGATTCTTATTAACTAAAATAAAGCTTCTTGAGTAGATATAGGATATCATTGTTTTCATTGGGGTTTAACATTTTTTTGTAATTTTCATTGGACGCGTGTCAGACACGTCATGCTGGGGCCAATCGCGCGTGGTACTGTTACGAAAGATAATTGTTTATTGGCAAGAGAGAAAAAGTGTATCTTGTGGGTATTATAAAAAAAAATAAAAAATAAAGAAGTGTCCAAAGAAGAAGACACCAGTATCGTAATGGCCGCTCTCTCAAGTTGCGGAATGCGAGTGGATGCGTCGAGACTAAATATGCGTGGAGTCGTTCGCCATTAGTTGGGGCCCGAGCTCATTTTCATAAATTATATTAATTCGCGCTCGTGGGTCCCGACACTCGGCTTCTTCACTTCTCCCTGGATTTTCTTAAGATGGACCTTAACGCTGCTTAATATATATATTTACCGTAAAGGCCCACGGGAAATTTTCTGTTTATTGAAATTTATAAAGCATTTTTTTTAAATCAAATTTTTCATTCGGTCCCAAAATGCGTTGAGCCTTTTTTTCGTACTGTTATAGGTTTTGAAACTATTGAACTTTTACAGAGAAAAGATAGCCATTTTACAAGAAAATACTTGTAGGATGTTCAATCAAAATTTTTATGCAGATACAGAAGGCCCACTTTCCGAGGAATTTCGTGAGCGATTTAGGGACTCATCGCGAGTCCTACCGTATAGGGCCTTGTCGGTTCGTGTTAAGTCAGGTTATGTACGCTTCGCTGTATTCCTTATGCGTGCCGTAAACAGAATAAAAACATAAAGGAATAGACTTTAGCCACGACCACCGAATACGTTATAATGTCTAAGTAAGTTTTGTTTGTAAAGTATCCTTTTTGAAGTTGGCAGACTTGACGCAGTTAAATACCATAAGTATGCGCCTTCGTACAACTGGTACCTGTGTATAATACATTTACAACATATTTATAATATAATATATCATTCCTTATCTCATCTAGCATTATAACCATACCTATTAATTCTTACGAAATACTTCTTAAATCAATAAGGCCCAATTTATACATCCAGAAATTCAATTTCTCTACATTATCGTATATATTACCTACGCACTGGTAGGTCGTCCATCTTTGATTTGGTGACTACAGTACACTCCAGGGTACGCGCCTGTGCTCGAAGAAGGTGCCGAGGTCCGGAGACAGGGATTTTTATTTCACATCGCGAGAAACCAGTTTGTAAATAATGTAAATCCCGAGAAAACGACCATCTGAAATCGGCGGGGCCCGTGCGAGTCTTTAAAAGTGGAATGGCGGGTGGCAGTCAGGCAGCCAGCCAGCCAGTCAGCTAGCCAGGGAGTCAGGAAGGAAGGGAGAGACCAAAGAAAAAGATAAAAATAACAAGAAAGGAAAAAAAGATCAAGAGTGTATCGGCTGCCTTGCGAGTTCCGATCTTTGCCTCCAGGTGAAATGGTACTGTTACTATACCTACTGGATTTATCATCAGATTCCATTAAATAATCAAATTCTAGAAAAAAAGGTAGAAAAAGAAAAAAAGAAAACAGAAAAATATCGTACAGAGCAACCAACCGTGCCGCGACAGGATTCACTTAAATTCGAGTTAGTCCCATTTCATCCTAACCTAACCTATACTCCTACCGTACTACTTCGTACCAATTTAACGGTCTCGTTCCACTTTCTTTTATTGCGGAATCGCCTAAGTACCTCCTTAATGTCCGCCTATAAAGATAAATAAGCGCTTCTCCAGTAATTAACGGAGTGAACTCCAAGTCCGACGAGACACGTACAGTCCTAAGGCAATTGAAAACAATGTACGTATGTTTGACCACCATCGAGTACAACGTCTATCCCTTTCACATCAATCGGATTGACAATTCAAATTTTCCCGCCAAAACCCCTCCTAAACGTATTACAAGCTCTTCAAATTTTGACAATAAAAAAATTGTCCACAGACCCTATAACCGGGCAGGTCAACATACACAATTTCAATAGTAATTCCGAAACATGACTGGAACAGAAAAACGTCCATTCCGTATGAAATCTAAGAAGGAAGAAGGGGGGCCCCCTCTTTTTACAGGGTATATAATCCAGGGTGCTCCGAGCGAGAAAATAATGTGAGAACGATTTCTTCCCCAGTGGATCATTATCCTGATCCTTCTATTCTTATACCTTCCTTCATCCACCACTTGCTTGACCTCAGTCTCTACCACTCTTCCATTTGGTACCTACTCCGTACTCTTCTTTCTTCACCTCTCTCTCTCTCTCCCCCTCATTCGATCGATCTGTCCAACCGATTCCGCCGTCGGACAGGCCTACAATTACTATCTATTATCTTGGCGTGGGTGTAGGTAATCTCGCGATCGTGTCGAGAGGGTTCTTCTCTGGTACGTAGGTATAAACCACGAAGAGCGCGAACTCGGAAAGGAGAACAAATAAGAGTGCCGATCCGAGATGAACCCTGAGATCGGTTCTCTCTGCCGGTTCGTGAAGGTCAGAGTCTCTCCATTGGGTAGACAAAGATAAAGAGAAAGAAAGAGAGAAAGAGAGCTATTGAACGAGAGTCAAGTGCATTCTTAGTATACACGTACCCTGTTGGTATTGGATCGGTTGGCTATTTCAAAAGGAATCCATGGTGCCCCATATGGGTTAGATATGGAGGTGAAGATAAAAATTTCGAGGTTATTCCATATGAAGATTAAGGATCCATATGAGTACGTATATGATCCACAATATCAGACGATCTTTGTATCCTGAAGCAATCTCATGATTATAAACACCACCTCCTCCACCACCTTCTTCACCTCCTCCCTTGAGCCAGTGAACTCTTTTGTAATCCAATTTCGCGCCTGCAGGATCCCAGCCTGTGTGCAGAATCCCAACGCTCCGGCATGAACGCTTGGGCGCCCGCTTTTTTCTGTTAGCGTGTGTTTTGTCACCGCGGCGGGGCTTTTTTTTCGCGAAAGGTCGCAACGGCCGCTTACCCGACGCGCCCCCCCCCCCCCCCCCTCTGCGTCGCGTAGCGTCGGGGAATAGTGCGCTCGTTTTACACTCGCGATCACGGGCTTCGAACGCATTTTTCGGATCTATCAGACTATAACCGCGAGTGTGCGAACTTTTTTTTCGCCATCCCCAACTACTTTACATTTCCTCTTTCGCTCTAACCCCTTTATGACTGTACACTGTTTCTCATTCTATCCGGATTCACTCTTCTATGAATGATATTACGAGACGCATATCAGCCCCTGCGTTACGCACGTATCTGTTATGTGTATTATACACAATAAGAAGACAGACAAATATCTGTATATACATACACACGTGTATATATGTATAATTCTTCTTTGTTTGAAACTTCAGCATTGTCCCATTTCCTGTTAGCAGACTATCGCGATAACTAACCGGAAAAGCTCCTAGTACATATATATATATTCAGGTATTTCATATGTATCATATATATGGTAACAGCATTGAAATTAATCAAGGTTTCAAAACGAAATTTAATACAAGGTCGATTTTAAGAGACAGTCTGTAGATAGATATCTTTTTTTTTACTGACCTTTCCCCATGGTCCCATCATATGCCCTTGGGTTATTCTCTGACTTCCACCCTTATTCCTGGGATTTCATTACTCTATCTCTGTCCTCCCCTCTTTCTCTATCTCTATCTCGCTCTCTCTCTCTCTCTCTCTCTAGCAATTTTCTCTCACAAGTCACTGCCAAGCGGTCGGCCGACCGGTTTCGCAGTTCGTATATACAGTTTCGCAACAATTCAAACTCATAACGTTACAATGTATCGCGTCGGAGGTGGCGTCGGGACGCGTCGGTGTACATTCCACCTTCGTGGTAGAAGGGTTGCTATAATTACTCGGCCGGTAATACAGGGCGGCCTCTTGAGTGGCAGCTCATATTACTCGCCTAACCCGCGTGAAAACTAACCCCTAGGGGGGAGAGGGTGGCGGGGCTGGGGAAAGGGTACCGCCGTGAGGGGACGTCAAGAAAAGGGCAAAAAAGGGGTTGGGTGGGGGGTGGGGGGGTGGAAGGTGAGGATACAAAAACACTTCAGCCATACCGACATTACGTGGCCGACGCGAGAGAAACCGAGAGAATTAGCAAGAACAATGGAAAAATGAGAGTAAAAAGTGGGAACTCCGCGAAGACCTTGAATCTCTGGTGTTTCTATGGCGTGTAATGATTTTCTATCCATTTAGATATTTTATACGCAAATCGACCGTGAGGAGATTTTGCCGTATGGTAATTGTAAGGCGTGAAACTGCTTGAATCCGCTAATCGTGTTTCCTGGCTGTCACGTGGGACTTGCCATGGTTTCGTATGGGTTCCCATGTACGCACGAGGATACGTAACCAGTTCGTATAATAAATCGCGACTCGGCGAGATTATGCGCCGAGCGTAATTCTTGTTTGTAGTAGATAAGATAGGGTCTGGAGGGTAGACAGGGAAAGGTATAGAGAGAGAGAGAGAGAGAGAGAGAGAGAGAATCTGTGAAGCTACATAAAGGATGGAGTCGAGCGAGGTAGCTGAGTTAGAGAGTGTTCGGGAGAGGAAAGAGAAAGAAAAAAGATAGAGAGACAGTTTGTAGAGACTAAGAGAAAGAGAGGCAAAGAGAGAGAGGAGAGACTCTCTCACGAGGGGTTTTACGCCTCTATCGGTCCAGCTTATCTCAGGAAGTTGTTGGCCAGGACGTCGGAACAGCCCTGTTTAAGACATAAGTTCTGTTTAGTCTGCAAAGTTCTTCTTAGAAACGTGAAAAGTCACACCTACGTTTTTCCCTACGCATTGCCAGGGACTTGTTCCCGTAAGGCCCCGTACCGGTTTCAACCGATCAATGGCCGCTACGTGTCATCGAAATTCTTTGAGGGAACGAGCACGTGGAATGTCCTGAAAGATATCGAAGTAGAATAGAGGGGCCTGGTAAACAGGGCCCAGAGATATCGAGTGGCGATCGATTCTTTAGATAAAAACCTTATTAATCGCCTTTGGGAATTTCCGGGCCCTACGGCCCCGTCAGATTCATCTACAAAAAAACTGAATACTCCCCCTCTCGACGATGCTGACCAAGATGGAGGATCACGCATGGCAGTTGTATACGGAGAGACGATAGGCGGTGAAGGAGGGAGGAGGGGGTAATAAAAATAAAAGAGAGGCACGCGGCTAATCAAGTCCCAAGATAACGACTAATAATCCTTAATAAGCAATCGGCAGATAAGAAGGCCTTTTGGTAATTAGCCGCATCTCACACAGATCCGTCATCCGATATCCGGGACCGTCACCTCACACCGCGTCAAATTTGACTTGGGAGTTACCCATTGAAAATTTATCCAACCGTACCCGAGAAAGATCACCGGGTCAGATTCCTCAATTTTTTAACGTAATATTCTTTCGAGAGATCCCTGATCACGTTCTCGTCCACCCGTTAGATAACTGATGTCAATAATACTATATGTATAATATCGTACGAGGCAGTCATCACGATATTGTTGTTGACTTCGTCATCCTCCCGTTTATACAGGGCAAACAGTACGCGGACGTGATTTAATTGAACTCCGCGGGCCCCAGCATCCCTCCTGATACATATACGTCCCACATATTACTATATATGTATGTCTAACATAAACGTATAACTATATAGCGTATAATATGACTCAGAGAATTCTGTGACTTGGTACTGTACAACCACTGCAACCATCTATCCCATTATTCTCCCTTTAAGGGTTTCATTGAGATGAGTCGTGACGTAAGCAATTAGCACGAAGCACTCGTTAAAATATATACCAGAGAATTTAGTAATTATATAGAAAAAAAGAAAGAAAATTATTTTTCATCATTTCCTCGGATCAGTCTACAATTAATAATTGGTCCAGATGATGATCTCAGGGATGCTGTACCAATTCTGCGGGAGGCAGGTACTTCTGCCGGCGATGCTTCTCCACTTGACGTGTTGATTAGTTCGGGACGAATCCGGTGACTCCGAGGAATCGAGGAGACTCCAGGCACACATGGGCTACGTGGTTATGTCGATCCGGGCAGGCGCAAGCTATCTTAGATTGAACGGAGTTCAATTACCAGCGTTATTAATTAATCCACCATGCCACCCTGGGTCCTCTCGTTCACTCACCCTCTAACGGCCACCAGATCCATTCTCAACCCCATGGTATACGCCTGTCTACTAGAGATAGAACAGATCGGTTCTACAGTCTAAGGGGGTAAGTACACTGCACATGCGACGTATAATGAACAAATTTAATACAAAAGAAAATAATTAAAAATAATAATAATAATGATAACATTTTTAACGAGGAATTTCTGTTGTATGAAATTTAAAAACAAATTAATATCACAATAATGAATTTTTTTGTCGAACCTTGACCCTGGTTGGTACGGGGATGGTTATCCACAAAATATTATTCGTCGTCAGAGATAACTGTGAGCTTGGGATCTGACAGGAGGTAGGCCAAGGCGTAGCTAGTCACTTTAGTGGCCGGTTTTTTTTGCGCGCGGCATCGTGATTGGTGTTTTTGCTTGGTAGATCGCGCGTCCGATCGGATCGACTCGACCGGTAAGGCGAGGGCCTGCACGGTGTCAGTCAATTATGCCTTAACAATGGGGTTACGTTTCAATTACATCAGAGAACTCGGCCATCTCGGTTGGATCCGCTCGGCTCCTTCGTGACCGGGTCTAAATGTCGGGTGGATCGAGGAAAATGATGGGCCTTATTTGGTAAGGGGTATACTTTGTACGGAGAGATAGAGAAAAGGGGAACGGGAAAATTTTGATAGCTGTGCCAGTTTTTTTGGAAGTAGTATAGGTATATAAGGGCGAATATCAAGGTTTGTGAACGTTACATGCGTGAAACAGATAAGGCCCCAGAATATGGGTCCCCGAAGTTGGCGAGCCGGCAACGCCGGGAGATTGTGGTCCAGCATCTCAGGTAAAGAGAGAAAAAGAAAAAGGAGTGAGGGGAGGAATCGTCCCCCCTCCCTAGAATGTCCTTTGTCGCAGGGGCCCTTCCCCCCGGGTTCCTTAAACCTCTCTTCTTAGGCTGTACCCTCCTTCGCGACGGAGCCCACCAGTTCAGATCCTCAGGGCCTGGTTCAGGCCCTCAACTCCATGGAATGCGGGGGACCCCATGCGCTCCGCTATTCTTAAGACGTCTCCAGATTTCAGGCTCGGATAGGAAAGGAGAGTGAGAGCGGGCCCCGAAATGGGCATTTTTCGAAATCATTTGATTTATGGGATTTTAATAGGTATGCCTGACACCGATTTTTGATCACCCGAAGAACCCGTCGGTCCCCGTTTACAGTGAAGCGACATTTTTCTCGACATTCCTGCGGTTCTTTGGATTCAATTTTTTTTGGGCCTCATCATCCACGTATTATATATCAGAACAGTTGAAACGACAACAAAAAATTGACAAATTTCGTATCTCCTCATCTTCATATTTTACATTTCTCTTTTGGGACCGATACTTGATCGCGTAATGGGACTTTAGAATGGAATCGTGATTCATGAATCGAGTATGGGAGAGTTATGGGGTGAGCTGGGAGATACAGAGAGCGAGAGACAGAAAGAGAGAAAGAGAATGAGAGAGAGAGTCCATGAGGGTGGAGAATTCGAAGGCAGTTTCGAATTGTTGAATCGAATATTCCGTAATGGCTTCCTAGGTCTCCCGCTGCCAGGAACATATCCCATCTACGGGGAGTTAAATTAAGGGTGGACCTTCATTTTCTTAAAATATTAAATCATCGTCCTGGTGTCACAGCAGGCTGCCTCCAGGCCCAACGCTGCCCCATAGGAGGAAGAATGGAGCCCGTGAACGAAGCGGGAAAGGAATTAAAATTCATTGGTCCCAGAAACCCATGTCACCAGTCAAGTGCCATCGTAAATACCTGGGCCCCTCCGAGTGGGGTCCCCATAAAAATTATATTCGTGCTCGTTTGTAATATCTAACCACAAGATCTTTCACGAGTTCACCATATACTCGTGTCCACCATCATTTTTCACCTATGGAAGTCCCGTGCAAAATCAAATCTTTTCCAAAAAATGTCCCTACCTCAAATTCGCCATAAAAAAAGCTCGTCGGTAATCCTAATAAAAGTTTGAATTACGTAAATTTTCAAGTCGGTTACACAAAGTGACAATAAAAAAAATGACAAATCCAATTTATCCCTATCTGTACCCATACGTAAGGTCCCAAAGACTGTACCGGTGAGCTAGCTAAAGGACAAAGAGAGTTTAAGTGTAAAAGAGAAAAAAAAGGGCCCGATAGGATCTTGGAGGCAGAAGGCAAGCGCAAGGTAAACGCAACTGGTTTGCGTTTGCGTTGAGAGATTTTCATCTGTTTTCTCGGAAACTCGGTCTGCCCGGGCAAAACAAACGAGCACAGATTTACCTCGCTCGAAGTTAACCTAAACGGGGCCCCGGCATTAAAACAAATCGACTGAACAGTCCCCCCCCTTCGATGTACTTACCCAAGCATCACAGAGTGTGTTTATACCTACCGCATATGTACAGTCACTAAGGACATACCTTAATTTTACCATTTTTCAATTTGCTACCTAAAACTTCCTAAATTCCTATAATCATCCTGAGCCTGCACACTTAGTACAGACCCCACAATACTGTACAGACTGTACCTTAAAGGTACCAACATAAGTTACCAGACGCTACTTACAACCTAACAGCCTCACTCTTTGGCCTCCTTGCCATTCGCTTTGGCTTTTTTCTCCATTGTCCATTTCGTAGTAATTATCACCGCCCACACCGAGGTCATCTGGCTTATTACCCATCGTACAGTCTGTTGTTTCGTACCGGTACAGTACCGGTACTGAACTTTGACAGGTATGCATCCACGGATACAAAAGTGTATATACGTATATATATTATATATATATTCACTAGATCCATATAGTCCCATATACATATATAAACACACACACACATACGTATAATACACGCATTATTGTACCAAAAGAAACAGGGCCCATTTACAGGCCCAAAAAACTCATTCCATGGCATTCGGGATGCCAGTGAGGATCCCAGCCAGGGACTGTCTGGAATAGGCAAAAGACCTGTTGACAGATATTACCATGTGAATAGCTCACCCACGTAATCTCTGGCTGAGATTATTTTCTCGAGGACATACGTTTTCTGGCCATTACTCGCTGCTGCGGCCATTCTCATTCTAATTTCATAGCGCATTTCCAACGCGGGATATTATCGCCGCCATTCTTCTCGTTACCGCATAGCCACCCTTAAACATGCTTTCGACTAACTTGGATACGGACAACCCCCGTCTAAGTGGTACTGATTGACGGGTCTGTTCAAAGGGCCCTGAAGGGGGTGGGTCCTTAAAATTTTTTTTCAGTTATATTTGTATTTTGTGCAGATTCGATGGTTTCTTTAAGGCCCTAATTTTGTTTTAGAATCTAATGACGATTTGATTATGACAATAACAACAACAACAACAACAATAATAATAGTCTGTATAATAAAGAATGGAGTAAATCTGTGTGTGTGTGTGTGTATTGTAACCTTTTTCGCACGATCTGGTTTTCCAAATCGTGCAGCTAAGGCGGGTTCGAGCCGAAATCTCGATGATTTAAAAAAGGAAATTTAATTAGGCGGAACAATGAATTTGGTAACGTGAAATTTGTGAACAATAAAAGAAATAAATATATTGTCCTAATTTGGTATACAGTGGTGTTAAAGGGAACCAGCCTAGGTATTGCTGGATGTTAGTAAACAGAGTAGTATGTGTTGTGTATAGAGTAATAATATTATTGACAATTATATGATGGTTATGCGCGGTATTTTACAGGCGACGTGTATCTGTCTTTCGTGCGCGGTAATCTATTGATAAGACAGGTTTCTAATAACAGCTGGGATATAGATACTTCTATCCCTTTGCAATTTATATTGAGTTCTGTTATTAGATTTGTTAGGATGAAGTCGCGTCTAAAAGCAGCCTCCGACCAGCGGAATTTGATTAAACAGTTAACTTGTTAAAATAAAAACGTTGTGCTGTTGAGCAGTCTTCCACTGGGGAACTCGTGATCACAGGTTAACGTGGCCCTATCACACACAACGTAACTATCTCGGAGAAGTAAGAAAAGTCTTATTCTCAGAGTAGATAGTTGTAAAAAGTTGATAATGATTTTAGGATGGCATGTATAGTGGGTGCGGCACGATGATCAAAATTGTCAAAGTGACGGCCCAACTGAAATGCGTAAGGTGATTCTACCTGGCGAAGGAGGCGGTTTGCTTCTTGCCCGAGACGGTTTGCTCGTTTCTCTGCTTTAAGATATCCTAGCTAACGCAAGTGGCAGAATGCTTGAGCTAGAATTTGTCGCCGTTTATATACCCTCCAACGGTAGACCAGGTGGCCTGAGGGGTGTGGAATAGTTAAAGCGTCACGATGCCTATGAATTGTTGTTATTTGATAGATAAGGTTATTCAGACTAGCAGGACATTATTATTATCGCGGTCTGAATACTATTCGATGTATTGGTTACAGTATATATATATATATAAATTTGTCATGGGGTAGTTATGAGGACACTGCCGATTATGCGGCGCTCACAATGGCAAGCTGAAATATAAAAAAAAAAAACTAAACCTTGGGGTATCTAGCATTGGAATTCTAACCTAACCTAACCTAACCTAACCTAACCTAGCCATTTCTAAGCCCATCACAGCTCCGGGTGTCTAGCATTGGAAAAATTTTGGAAAATTTGGTGTGAGAGTCGCTTTATGGTCCTTGCAATACACCTTATATATCAAAATCTTGTCAGGACCGTCCTGACAAACTACAAGTGTCCTCATAACTACCAATATTCATGACAAAAAGTCCTGAAAACTATCCTTTGTAAAATATATACATGTATACGAGGATACAGCGTATTGCAAGGCGCAATAAATTCGATGGTTATTGGATAAAGTCAAGTTAGTAAGCGTTTCGGATTACACTTGACAATAAGGCCCAGTAAATTGAGCTGTCATATCATGGATACTTTGGTTAGCCGTCAGTGTAGTGGTGCAGCAGAGGGTAAAGTCCTGTCGAACAAGGTCCCATGTCCATGGAACGGAACGCCAGTTACCGGAATTACCGCAAAACAAATCGATAAGACCCGCGATGGTCGGGCCCCATGAAGAGGCATCAGGAAGGAGGCCAAAAAGTGCTGAAGACTAAAGTGAGACAGAGAGAGAGAGAGAGAGAGAGAGAAAGAGAAAGAGAGAGGAATGAGAAAGAGAAAGAGAGTGTGTGTCCTCGTACCAAGCATACAAAAAATATCGTCCGCTATTTGATGTACAGAATGAATCGAGCGTTTACCCTTTTTCGACATTTTCTTTTTTACTTAAAAAAATTTTAATCCTTTTATCTAGCCACTCCTTCATCCCTTTTTTGCATACACTCTCAATTCACGTAACGGATAGGTGCACATTGAGTAGATTCGATTGTCAGATTCCTCCTTAGACTCTTCATTCTGCATTCACCATTTCTGAGGACGCCGTCTTTTTAATTTTATCCCCGCACCGTTATGCCTGCTATTCCTTCATTGAGGCTTCGAAAAAAAAAGGGTCAAAAAGTCACGACGAAAACCAAGTCCATATTATTACGTATGCAGTATAGTTGGGATCGTCTGGACTGTCAAGTCTCACGTACTATTCTTGGGCCCGGTTAGGTCGGTTCATTTGCTTCCGTTTTTATAACGATTCAAGGAAAACGTTCTGGCGCTCTTTCTTTGACACGCTGCTGTCATTCTGGAGTCAGGGCCGTCCTTTGTAGGCGCTACAAGTGGTACCGTATTACAAAGTACAACGGGCCCTTCAACATCCTGCGAATAGATATGCATAACGGAAACAGACAATTTTTATAATGACTCACATCATTGTCAGATTTCCAATCATCGAGAATGTCAATCCTCATCCCAAGAATTTCTTGCTGGAATCCAGTACCTCTTTCTAGAGGGTGGCTATAAGGTGGTTATAACCCATGGCTCATCCCTTGTGACAGCCCTGGCAGCGGTTCCTTTGTCTCCTCTGTTCTGTGCTCGTGTTTGTAAGTCGACCTGCGCGCAAGCGACGTAAGTAAGCAAGTGCGTATATATTTCTCTTGAATCGAGTCAGTGTAGGTGGTTCGGGCTCAGTGATCTTGATATAAATGATTCTGTCTGCTTGGCGATCAGCCGATCGTCGATCTTTTCCCGTTGAGTTTGTTTTTGTACGAAAGCGGATTACTTACTTTTTTGAGGGGGTTGTTGGTGGTATGATAGGACGGTTGACGGCGGTGGGGAGTTAGTGGGGGGTAGGAGGGGGGCAGGGGAATAAGAGAGGAAAGAGAAAGAAAGCAAGAAGGAGAGCGACGAAGATCGTAAAAGAAAGAAAACAGCTGAAGAAGAATCCATAGGCCCCATTTCGCTGCCACGATCGTGATGCCCTTCTTAAGGCCCAATCTTAAGTAACCGATTGGTTCCTGTTCACTCTTTATGGTATAATACGCGATCAAGAAAAGTCTTCACCTGAACTCAAGAACAAGATCCCACGACCTTTTTCATCGTACCGCAAGATCAATTTCCAATGCTGACTATATACTACTGTCTTCAAACAAGATTCCAAACGTGGACGTATCGTCGATCCATAAGGCCCTACGGGTAACGTATATTCAAGGCCCAGAAAACTTTCGCCCGTGACCGTGTCGTCGGCCTAGTTTATTTATCTTTGTAGAAAATTGATGACTTCTGGGCCTTCTGGGTCTTCTACGGCATACCGAGACTCTCGGGGCCTTATCAGATTCTACTGGCAGAGAATCTAGTCCCGCATCATGGCGGACAGTAAGTCCATGTATAAGATCTCGGTGTTACTGTATATATATATACACACTCACGATAGAATGTATAATTAAAAAATAACTCTGAAGACAATACCCAGGACAAAAAAAAACCAAAACAAATAAATACCCATACCGTGTCGGTCACTTCTAACGGAAAGATCTAATTTAATTAATAACTTCACGTATCTTGACTAATGCCCACGTCCGGATTAATAACAGGATAACATTGTTAATTTCACTTTGCCTTACCGTGATCCGTAACTATAGCCTACGTGGAAAATGATACTCTCCGAATCAATCCTATACAGTCCTTTACCACTCCTTTTGCTACTTGCCAAGTATTTCCGAACGTTCATGGCTCGCAGCATGCATCATGCATACACGCGAGAGGAGCGTGGGAGAGATCAGCGGTACTTACTTGCACGCAAGTATACTAGCCAGAATGTACTATATAGTTGATATCGAACAGCACAACCAGTGTGTATAGATATACGTATTATCATATGTGTATATATATATATACACAGTAAGTGAAAACGATGCTATTGGATATTTTGCCTTGGAATCGGAGCACAGAGCTGACATTTAAAGTGTAGTCAGGTGCTTTTGATATTAACTAAGTCCGCCATTACAGTTAGGTTGGCACTTTTAATTCTACTTGGTAATCTTATAGCTGGGTAGGATTAAGAGAATGGGAAGTGCTAGTTATGTTATTTGTCCTGATTCTAGTGATTTTTAGTGATTATAATTTTTTTTTGTATATGTATATGTATATTTGGGAGTTTTGATTCTCTTGGTATATCTCATTCGTCGCGCCCTTGTCTAACCCTTTTCTTTTATCTTTCAGCTTCATTCTCTTTACGCGTTATTTCTTCACGCGACTAAAGGCACGGGCCCCTCGTGTTCTTGGTAACCATTTTGTAAGCCGGCAGAAACCAATTAAAACCCATTTATACGCCGGCTAATTCGTGATCACCATTCACGTCAGCTGGGGCCTGAATAGGCCCGGGATGACGTATTAACTCATATTTGTCTCCCCACAATACCCAGCTAAACACTCTGCCCAGGTGTCCGACATTTTACACTCTTTCATCTTGTGCGCGCACGTGTTACCTATACATGGATATATGGGCATGAAATATAAAAAGATGGTCCGAAGGACGGGGCAGCACCTGATATTATAATGGGATAGGGCTCATTCGTATATACTTGTATATAAAGAACAGGCCCGTGTGTCAGATAGTCCTTATAAAATCAGTTGATCACATATATAGATATAACTAAGGATACTTAATCGTAATAGAAATATTTTCGAAAAAAATTTTCCTTTTTTTTATATTATAAATATTCAAATATTTATAATAAATTTATTTTTGAGTTCTTGCAAGACTTTAGTGTTTTTGAAAAATTTTAATTTCTATCGCTTTGCTACAGACTTGTGACGTCACTGGTGTGGGCCTTACTCAGGGTGATCCCAAGGAACAGGCCCGGCCCTGCGCTACAGTTCCACATTCCTCGATCTCAACGGGTGGCCATTCTTCGGGCAACGTTGTCTCTGTCCGCCATATTAGCCGTGATAGTTCCGTTGTGTGTTTTTGTGATTGATCACGTGACCTCGTCATTCGGTATAATAAGATTGCCTTTAATCTGCCGAGAGATGGAATGGCATTGCGTGCCATTGCCAGGGTCGGACATCACAATGAATTTCACAGGTCCCATTTACACGTGTACAATTAATAATGCACATCATGCGTATATATACGTATATTACATAAGGGATGAAATTCGTACCAAGTACCAAATACGTCATAGATACTATTCACATTAAAAATATCAGTTGGGAATATTTTTTATGTACCATACTGGTGCGTTAGTAAGGCCCATTATTGACCATTCCACAGTTTCAATTTTAATAAACGAATTCCCGCTAAACGTCCTGACGTAACCGCCCTTGTTATATCCCGTCGTTTTACACGTTAAAACTCGGGGAATTATTCCCGATTATTCATATTCCCAACCCTTGCGCGCGCGAGGCTCGACAGGCGTTCCTGTATGAAAATGGCAAGGACCGCCGCCGAGTGCCGATTCAAATTTATGCAAAAATCTGCCAACGCGAATCTGCGTCCTTATTAATATGGATCAATTTGACTTCCTCCGATCTCTTCGTGACGTCGTCCGCCATTGCACCCTTTCGCTCGTCTGTCTTCAATTCGAAATTTTTTTGATCAATTTCATCACTCGATTCTACCTTTTCATATAGTCCCTTCGGATTGACCCAATTTTACTAAAAAAAATGGGTCCCCAATTGATATTCTAATATTGGTTTTTTTTTTTTCTTACAGAATAAGGATACCGCCCTCTATATCGTTCCTTATCAGAATTTCCATGTGGATAAGTAAACATCCACGCGTATGCATAAGTGCAACGTCTACCCCTCCCCCTTATGGTGGAGCTTGAAGCTTTTTCCCTATGGAAAAGTACAAGGAAAATCAACGAGGATATCGTTAAGCAAAACCAAATTCTGTATTCCTAGGCAGTAGGGGTTAGTCGGCCTCTGACAATACTGGCCAAATGACGAGCACCTCTACGTATACGTAGGAAATGCCCCATCTGACCCTATATCAGCGATGGGTATAAACCTACGGATACCTATGACCTTTCGAACAAGCCTACGAACAAACAAATGCACTTGAACAGTGCAAAATTCGTTTAACGGACTGTAGCAAATTTTTGGGTTCAATATAAATTGAGTTTACAGGTTAAAAAAAAGAATTTTTTATACCCCCATTTCAATTATTACGTCATCATTTCATAATCTTTATTTCATATAGGCTTCTGCGGTATAATGATAAAAACATTTGCGCGCGGTTCACAGCCCTCGTCAGGTCGATGCAGAGGTATAGAGAGTTTGCTGCACGCAAATGAAGAATTGTCAGCCAAATACGTAGGAGAGGGTAGCCATGGAGGTCGAGGTGTATGAATGGAGTGTAATGCCGGGTCCACGTTGATTGTTACTCTCCGTCCTGTAGCAGCCTCTCAAGCCCATCAGAATTTCCACGTGAATTTCCGTTCTCCGCGTCACTTCCGTTTCGGTGACAAGTATGTAAAACTTACCGTCCAACTCCCACGGGAACGAAATCGGGACTGCCTACACGATCGCCGTCTAAGGCACGTTGTAAGAGACATGCGCGTGAGGTCATTGCATCATTTGAAATTGAGGTCGGGTATCATGCTTGTGAACATGACTGTACCACGGTATGATACCATTCATGACACGTGGATGTATTTGCATATGTAACAATTCGAAAAGGCTAATTCTCCATACGGAAAATTTTTTGTTACACACCAACGAAACGTGTGCGTCGAACTGCAATTTTTATTGAAAAGTTTTGCTCCAATTTTTTTTCCCAAAAACTTTTCAACCCCTTTATATTCATATTTTTAATTGCCACGTGTCAAAAATTTGATTGATTATTCTGACTAGCTTAACACTGTACGATAACCAAACTATTCTATGCATTTAACGTGTACTGGTATTGTTCTCCATTTTGGAGTATGGTACCCATGCTGTTGCAAAGTGGCCTTTAACCGTGTTGCAAACCACCCTCTGTCTTTTGGTATCTCGCATTATCCCAGCCATCCCGTTTATTAAAGGGTTTATATGTTGTAAGGGGGTGAAATACCGGAGAAGGAACTTTCGTATTGTTGTTATTGTTATTATTGTGCCAGGGTACACGTACACGATTGAGGTTGACTGTGTTGGCAAGAGTTGAGGGTATAGCTTGAAATCAATAGGGGATGACTGTCTCGTGTCAATGGGAGGATGAAGGAATTTTCGATTTCATGGGGTTAGACCCGGCTGTAAGGGTTGGATAGAACGAATGAAAATAAACCAAGTCGCTAATACCTATACAGACAAATACTACATGTATGTGTATTTAGTGTGGCACACAGAAAAAAAATTACCCTTATTATAACGGATGTCCCTAGGTATTCCACGTGAACTGGTGGTGCGGGGCTTTACGGAGAAATGGACGGGAGGAGTGGAGCCACCCCCTTGTGCCGTAAATAATAAAACTCAAAAGGTAAATATAATTACCTACCCGTAACATGTTTGTAAGCCGTCGCGAGTGCAACAACAATCATAAAGCTCTTGAAAATGGCTCGCTTTCAAAAGCTCTCCTGCACAACGGGTCCAAAATTAATATTTCAGTACTGGGTCCTAAGAACCCAATTTAATCTGCACTGAGATGAAATGGCGAGAGGACGGTAGGAGGAGAGAGGAGGGATTCAACCAGTTTTATACGGGCACTTTTTTTTGTTCCGTAAAAGACAAAAAAATTTGGATGAAGTTTTAGAGATTTTTTTGCTTTCGTTCAGGTTTGAATGAAAAAAAATTGAAAAAATGATTTTCATATTTCAAGAACATTTTCGAAAAATAATATTTATTCATGATCTTGTTAAGTGCCAGTTTCTAAGATACCGTTGTAAAGACTTTTTACATACGTGATGTAAGGGATGAAATACTATTGGTTGCAATGGGCGGAGTTGCTCGTAATGTTCAATTTCACGATAAGTATCCCTACGGTACGTTTCAAGTATTCACATACGTTGGAAAGTATATTCCACATACTGCGGGCAGGTAATTGGCCTTCACGATCGGCCCGTTCGTTCGTCAGAACCGCTTTTCAGTGTTCCCATTGGTTAAGTTCTTCTTCAACCTTTAACCCCCTTCAAGTTTTTTTCGTTTTATACAAAGAATGGTGCACCCTGTTTCTCTGCACCATCTTTATCGTGACCTTCTTTAATCCTCAGTATTTCCACACGGTTTGCATTTTATTATTTCTTATATTTAACCCACTTGTATATAGGCGTAGATGGAATATATAAGGATTGACAGACAGATAGAATAATTTAAGGGCAGCCGGAGATTCACTCTGGTAAGTTTTGTTACGATTTGTTGGCTGTTGGAAATTTTTATCTTGTATACTATTTCATCCCTTAAATTATCAGAGCATATTTAGATGATGTGATACATTGAAATTTTTATGGGCAAATATGCTAGAAATTATTTAGGGTGGGTAACAGACAAACTATTTTACTATTTTGTTGTTGGTCTTGTTAAGTGGTCGTTAGTAGAATCCGGAAATTTTTGGTTATCCGTAAGTATCTCTGTTGCAAGATTATTGGTACAGATAAACGAGAAGCAAGGAGAAACCAGAAAGGTAGAACGTTAAGATACAAGGGTTGCTGCAAGTGTAGAAAAATAAGGGTGAAAAGTGGAAAACCAGTATATAAAAAGTTCCTTTTCTTCGGTAACATTGAATTCCCCAGCTTGAAGGTTCTCCTCCAGTTCGTAATTTCCGGGGGTTTTAAGGGGTGCCGTTTCCCGCGGTGCACCGGGTAAACGGTCCATAATTGGGGGGGGGGGGGGGGTGAGTTTCGTAGGAGTATATACCAACAGTGCTAGTATTAGTAGCTTCAATAGGTATACAGTATTAGTATTCCAAGGTATATAAAAAGGTACAGGGTAGTGGGTAAGGGATGCTGGAACAGGGTTTGGCACTTGTTTGCCTTTGGCTTCTCAGTTTCGAATTAGGGATGCTTTTCATTTGGCCGACGGGTGCTCCACCCCTGGTTGGCTCCCGTGGTAGCCAAAGCTTTTTGAAATTCATCGGAGAGCCGATTAGTAATTTTTCCAGGAAGCAGGTAATTTCAAATTGTCAAAAGCCCTTAGATTAATTAGGACATAGATATAGGAAGACATTTAAAGAAAAAAATTTGAGATGATATTTCATCCCTTATTTTTGGACAGACTAATTTTCATTCCTGGTTTCCTTTTCTGTTATGGGTATACTATATCTATATCTCTCGTTTCTAGTGAGAAATCTCATCCTTATTGGATTACAGGAAAACAATCCTAAATCCTTGGTCGCTCGAAATCCTGGCCGATATCTTAACACCTAGTGACAGGGATGCTGGTCCTTTGCAACCCGGTGCCTTTTCAAGGTATCCCATGCAATTATTCGGGACCTGGTAAGCTCGGTATGCGCCATTGTTTTTCCCCCCTCCGCTCTCCTCAGGACTTTCTCTCGCTCTCACCGTCGGTAAGCACCCTTTGTCCTACAGCCCTGACCGTAGTGCAGGTAGGGGGATGGAGTTCCACTTGGCTGTTTTTCCCGGTACGCGGAAGGTAGATTCGAGTCGAGATAAAAGTTTTGACAAGTGTGCTTCCCGCCACGGAGTAGGACCGCTTGGAGAAGATAAGTAGCGAAGAAAAAAGAGAAGAAAGAAGGGTAGGAGGACCGGTGAGCATAATGTAGAATAGAAAGGTTCAAGAGGGAGGTAAGAAAACGTAGGTAAAAAGAGGGTAGAAAGTATTTGTATACGACGTGGGTACAATTGGCGTATATTTTTCTGAAGAAATGACAGCTCTTCGTAGCCCTTCCCAACAAAAGATTATATACAAGGTGTCGAATATTATTCGGTAAAATCAAAGAAATTTCCAATTTATCCGGTGGGAGTCCCTATATAGACGGGGATAAGATTACGAGAATTCATAATGGCGAAGTAAACAAGAGGTCCAAGATTAACGTAAAGACTGAAGGGACGAGATGAGAATGAACGGTTTTTAAAAGAGAATAAAAAAGAAAAAAAATGCGGAAAATCAGCAGGGGGACGACTACGGTACTGTTCAGGATTCTGCCTTTCGTGGACCCGTTCACTTGTCGGGCATATCGCCATGGAAGTACCCGACAAAAGGGCCACACTGTTCTAGGCCACATTGCGGCCTCGGGACGTCCATTGTTGTCGGTCCCGGAAAAAATAATAATCGCCTTGAGGCGTTTTCACCCGATGAACCGATACCCCGAACAATACAGGATAGTTCGGGCCTTTGGTCGCGCTATTTCGTCATATACACTTTTTTTTCAAATTTCTTTTTTATCGCTTCATCCCATAACGAACATCTTCCAAAGCGCATCCAGCGCCGCGCTCTGAATGGGCCTTACGTACTGTACCGACTGCTCGATTTAAAGTCAGACACCTTTAACCCTTTGGGTACATTTGACGAGTGAGACTCGTCATCTGCTTACTTGGGCGAAGTTACGGTGGACGAGTCTGACTCGTAGAATCCATGTAGCGACAAAATAAATCCGTCCCATGGGCATAAAAATCTTCAAATAATTCAGTACTCAAAGGGTTAAACGGTCCCAAAAGATACTTAATATTTATTCCTTCCCTCCTGTCAATGACGCACTGCACACAGGACTGAAAAGGACCACAATCAATCCTCCTTGTATATTATCAACAAACAAAGAAAGACCTCGTCGATGTCCCGGAGCAGGTACCATCCCGTCGAAGAAGTAAGCAAAGACCCGGGGCTCCTCGAGCGATAAGTAACTAACAAGTAAGAGAGGCGGAGCATAATAAAAATAAGTAATTACTTCAAGTAATCCCCACCCCCCGCGCCCGGCCCCACTCGTTCAATTAACGGAATACTGTTGTCTTCCCCACCCCAGTGAAGTGTGCTCGGTATTCAGGCGTTCCCCTACCAGCGATCCGCGGCTTCCCCCCTTTCGCTCCCCACCCCTCTCCCTCGTTCACCTCCCCCCACCCACCTGCCCCACCTCCTCGCGAAACCCGCGAAATGTTTCACTCGTGGGGCCAGTGGGTGGCCTTGTGGTGGGAGGAAGGGATGAAGGGGGCCCCGAGGGGTGGCGCGGGGAGACGTACCGATGCCCCTCCTATACTCACGCCCCACGCGTCTAGCTATCGTCCCCACCGCTTCGTCTACTCCTGCTGCCCCTCAAACGCCTCCCGCACCCCACCCGGCCACTCTCTATCGTGGTGGGGGTAACTCCCAGAGCCACACTCGCTCGTCTGCCGTCGTACCGAGCGGTTCTGACGTTATTCTTATCCGTCGACGTGCGGCGTGGTGTCGTTCGTCTTACCTGTTAGTAGCCGTCACTACTTGCTTCACGCGATTCACATGAACGAATCATATGTGCCCGGAAGCATATTTTAGCGAGGAATAACCGTTACAGTTTACGATGTTTTGCGAGCCGTTCCCCGCCTAACGGACTCCTCTGTTTTACTACTGGTTGTCTATCGAACCGGACCTTCGCGAACGGATATACTCGGCTGACTTTGTGGCGCGACAGTGAACACGAGGTATTTCGCGGGTGACATTGAGACCTTTGATTATATGTGGGAAGTGTGCAGCAGCGTGGGATATTGTCTACAGTGATTCTTGCTGGACCTGTTTTCTTTACTGACAGCGTCTCCTTGTCTGCCTTGTGTCGTCTCGAGTGGAGACGAACTGGGATTAAGCGTTCCACGTTGTTATTGGAAAATGTCATGTCCTTAGGATTAGTCGACGAATTTGTTTTTGGGCAATTGTCTGTCCTTGCGCGTATGAGATTTTATAGATTCTTAGGAAAATTGACAGTCGTTTCAATCGAGTCTGCTGGACCATCTGGATCGATTCGAGTGTATCTGTCGAATGAACTGTTCGGAGGATAATACGAAGAGAAGGAAGATACCTCATCAGGAGTTTTGCAGAGGAAAGATCTTTGGGATATCAAGCAGGGAAATTCCTGTTGAGCTGTACGAAGATTTTCCCTTGGGATTTAATCCCACGGGATAAACAAACAAGATGCGTGAATGTTTATACGGAAGGAGTCGTATCTAGACTTCGTGATAATTATATGTCAAGAGCATCGACTGCATTGTCCAGTGATTATTGTAGAGTGTCGTTCATTAATTATCGGGTCGTTACCGGAGTGAAGATAGTGCTGTTTTTTTTCTGTTTCTCATTAATCCCAGAACATCGATAAATATAATACATACCGAGTGTACATAAGCCTACGTATGACGTCGTGCATCAAGGTGAGTAAATTCCTTCGAATGGTATCCCCACGGGATCTGTAATACAAAAAGTAAGATTAAAATCTTGAAAATTAGAATATCTAGTCGATCCAAGGATTATCCAATGTTGCCAAGTATTTTTATCGTTACTGGAGTACAGGATGGCTAAGAGGTCAAAGTGCAATAGAAATGTCCTTAGGGTTGAAAGCATGCCACGCAGGCGCCCCCCATGGCCACGTGCTTGCCGGCTCGTACTACTAGCTAAGTTGATCTATGAAAGTATTTTTTTTGTTTTCAAAAAAATATCGTAAACCCGCCCGTACAATATTTTTGGAATTCCTTTAAACTCTGGCCACCAGCCAGACCTGCTGTCATCAACTTATTGTTAGTCACGCGTTCCAAACTCTGTTTTATGCTCCCTCCGTACATGCTTCTTTTCTTTCTATTTCCTTTTTCTTCCTTCTCCCTCTCACTCCCCATCATTTGTTTCCCTTTATTTTTTCTCCTCTCTTCCGGTGTATCGCGTAATTAGCCCAGAGTCCCTATCTCCTCGAGTGCCTCGAAGAAGATAGGAGCCGTTCCTGATATCAGTGCTTCTTATCGTAGTCGCGGGCTTCTTCCTCGTACGTTCATGCATGTTCAACGCCGGCAACCGTCGGCCACACAAAGCGATCATTGATCCTACAGATATAATCGGCGATCGATCGCGTCCGAATTGCTGATCGAGATTAGTGCTCACTGCCGGCGCCGGTTTCTCTTTGAAAGGCCGAAATTTCATTTAGATTGAACTCCCTTCCTTACCCTTCCTCTCTCACCAACTAACGTCCCATACCGATCCACACGAGGGATATTTAACCATGCACCGTGGTCTGATCACGACCCGACTGTTTCTACTGTCAAACAATCTATAGCCATTGGTATTCATCATGTTTGCTCAGCTGGACTAGTTAGTGTCTGCAATTAATTAATTCATCGTTAATATATCTTTGATTGATCCAAGTACATACAACAGTCCTTTGTGCTTTCACGGTACTCGTAATCATAGAAAGCCTGCTTTCAATTTTTATCGTTACTGGTACCCAGGGGATGAATGTGTATCGCCGGAGTTAATAGGGTGGAATTTAATCCATATGTTACTAGGTCTTCCTTGGCTGCTTCAAGTAATTAATAAGGTGTTTTACGATTAGTCATGCATTTTTGCGGGCTCGCCGTGCTCCTTCATTTAAGGGTGGTAGGCATTAATGGCGTTTCGTCGTTATAGTTTTTGCAAGACCGACAAGTGCTACGCGTAACGGTGTTTACCTTTAAATTATGGTGTTGATTCCTAGTTGGTTAGAAATATATAGGTGTACGATGTCGTACTGTAGCGCAGGTGGATGGACTTTAACTCCCAGGTAGGATTCTGACAGGTACCCAAACCCCTTTACAATCACCTGGACCGCCCTTTATCCAGTCATGAGATCGTGGTTGACATTCCATCCGGTTAGCACCCCCATTACACCTTTTACTTCACTTCTCGCTTGGGCCCCGTATCCTTTCTAGATTTATTATTTTACAACAGGTCCTCGAGACCTACAACGGTTTTCGCACTGATTTTTTTTATCTTGGAACCAGGTGAGAATTTATATTTGTGTGCCTTGCGCCATTGTCGTTCAACCCCTGTATTCTCTGTCTTAGGGAAAAAAAATGAAGACTATAATGAGAACCACTGTTACTTATTCTTTCCCTTTACCATGGACGATTAGCAGGGGTGGAAAAGGTAGTCGAGTAATTCGGGGATGAAAACCACTTGCAAGATCAAAAATAGAAGCTTGCTGGGATTCTAGGTGGGTACTATAAGAAGGGATGAGAAATAAGTGTCAGAGAAGGGAGGAGGATTGAGGAAAGTGCGTAAATGGTGAAGGAATATGATACGGTGGGGGAGGGTGGGAAAGATGAGGTGTAAGTAGGAAAAGGAGAGAAAAAGCGTGGGTGGGGGGTGGGGGTGGGCATCATGCGAAATTGGCAGTTTGCAATTAAACGACGGCGATATCATAAAGGGCCTCTACAACGGACGTGGTATAGCGGCGAATTAAAATGTAAATATTTGATTAAAGTTAATCCCGGGCAGGTGGATGGCTCGGTATAGAGTTCGGGGTGGCCCTAAGGGGCGGTTTTTATTGCTGGTTTTTATTAGTCGTGTATACCGGGCTTTTCCCCCCTTTACTCCGTATATAGCTGTAGCCTGGCTGGAGTCCTCGCAACCACCGTAGCAGCGGCCGCGAGGAGGGGGTGGGTGGGTTGATTAAAACTAACGCTGTGCCAAGAATTACCCCGTGAGATTGAAAATTAAATTAATATACAAAACCCAGCGCCCGCCCACCGGGCTAATTAGCTATATAATATTAATTAAAAGTTAAGTGCCGACCTGTTTTCAGCTGCAACTCTCCCAATAGCCCGCACCCCTACTGGAACGCTTTGTTCGTATACGCCACCACCACCCACTCATCTACGTTTTTTTCCTTTTTATTATTTTCCTCTTATCCCTCTCGCCGCTTAGCCGTACGTAAATCCAGAAATTCCGGTTTCATCGAATTTTCCATCCCCTCCAAAACCACCGAAAAACACCCCCAACTACTCGGTCGTTATCTACTCTTGTCCCACTGTAAATCTCGGATGAAATACAAAATCGGCCATCCGTTATATAGTATGTCAGACGGCACATCGACCATCCCCTGTTACCATACAGGTTGCCTTGGTGCATTAGCTCGCCTACATCCATGAATATTACCCCGTACTTTGGGAGAGAAAGGTGCGTAATAGTGGCAGTAGGTGCACGAGGTGTAGTACGTTGGTACCTAGTAGGTACTTATAGGTTCGCTACCTCATATAGGGCCACGAATGTTGTATATATGGTATAAGGTAGTCCATTAGCGTTAATATTATAAACGTTAGCTGCCCTCTGGTCAGTCTAGTATTCACGTATTTCATACAGCGTATCGCATACTATCTATACACACACACACACACACACGCGCGCGCGAGAATTATATACAAAATGTATATATATATTTAAGTGCATGACTATCGCTCTAATTCTCAGATCCTTCTCAATGCATACTGTTACGCACACGATCCAGAACTACGTCATACTCTTATTTGGGTGTACTGTTACCATACATTATCCGGCCGTCTCTATACAGGGTGACCGGATTGAGATCCGACACCGTTTAGACTCCGGAACGGGTTCATCGAAGTGGTATATAATAGTACTACGCGATGGCTGGGTAAGGTATAGCAATACCTACTTAACTTTTCATACCATTCCAACAGAGTATCATTCTCGTTTACCGTGTGCGTCTAGTGTGCCATAGTTTTCCTAATGACTGTACGATCGTCGTTTGTATTATTATAGTAAGTTAATGGCGTACTAAGAGATTCCGGCGCTTCTATTACTCACCACCACGTGTTTTTCCATGCCTTCCACTTTAATTTCTGTATCTATTTAGATTACCTTTTTAATTGTTCTCATTATCGTGGAATTAATAGTAATTATATCAAGAGTCTCGCGGTATATTCGTATCTAAGTGCTTTGTTGATTGATGGACGTTCTTTTTTTCTTTTTTTTCTTAAATAGGGGGCGACTCGTCGCTAATTTATTTATTTTATGATTTTGAAACGACGTGCACTTTTTATTTAATTAGGCGAGTAACGCGTGTTTACCTCTTTTACCTGTTTATTGCGAATTGAAAAAAAATTGTCATGAAAGATACTTTGGCCCAGGCACCATTGGTGCAGTCTGCATTAGTGGGTGCACTGGCTGGGTACACAAGTTGATACTAGGATAATATCGTCGCTTCCGGCGGGCAGATATTTACACGATCTCTTCGCCGTCCTAACCCTTCGATGTAAAACACCATTGGCAATACTGGGGGGGGGGGCATTGCCTGCGCCTCTTATCGAGCACAATATACCTACCCCTAACATCAGCCTGTATACACACAATCACTAGCAGCCCTATCTGCCCCGCACTACCCCCCGACGGCCTGTTACCACCCTCCCGTACTACCCCTTCGTCGCGTCTAACCCATCGGCACTCACCCTGCTCGTAGTTCGAAGCCACCCTCCCCCTCCCCTCGAAAGAAGGGGATGCGCCTATGTACAGTGCTACCCCAAGCAATAACATTAATTGCTATAAGCCTGATCACAACAAGTTGGCGGCGCCGGCCTTCTTACTTTGTATACTGATTTTCCCTCTAGCGTCATCCCTTATTTCGGGGGATGTCTACTGGTATCGAAATTATTCACGAATTATGACTGATTAAGGGCTGCTTACGTTGCTTTGGATTGATTACGGCGATTTTCAATTGCTATCCCTTTATACACGATGGCGCTATTGATTTTTCACCGCGCTCACGTAACGGTTCGGTTGAGAATCACTGTCCACCTAGAATCCTAGGCTCTCCGACGTCTGCTTAATTAATTACTATCCGCGGTTTTAATTAGCCGGGTTCTGCTTTCGCTCGACGGCTAACTCACTCGCTTCTCGCACCGTGCCTAGGATCATGGGGATACGCGGAAATACTGAACTCGCGTGACCCTCTCTTATAGGATAACGCTTGGCGTATCTTTTGCTGATCTTATTTCACGAATTTTTAGGATATTTCATAGTGACGTCATCTAACCTATACACGCGATATTTGACGTCTAATCATTTCCATCGGGTGCTTTGATCCAATGGGTCTGGTAATATTTTACCGGGGGTTGATTATTTTTTTTCTTATAAAAGTTAACACTGTGTATATATATACAGGGTCATTCGGAACAATGGTACCAACTGAAGTTGTCAGTGTTCCCTTCATTCTTATGGTATAGCCAACTTCGGTCGATATTATTCTTTTTAATAATCTTTTATTTAGTTGATATTATATATATATATATATATATATATATATATATATATATTTATAGAATTTCTCTACCGATAAAAAAATACTTGAACTCTTTGCCAACTGATAACGCATTAACGGTTTACTGTAAAACTCTTATTTCGAGACGGATGAGTAATTATCCCTTCGCTAATAACAGCGCCGGCATATTTATCGATCCCGATCCTACGTGGAATAGCTAATTAACGCGAAGGAAGATATCAGATAATTAGATAGATATAATCGACCAGATACCCATCCCACGTATACCATGATAACAGGGTAACTCTCGACTGTTCACTGTTAAAAATGATACAGCGCAATTACCGACGCATTAAAATATCCAATATTGAACTTACCTAAGATCACCTTGCAATTAGTATCTACATACGTGGTACACACAGGGTAATCAGATATTTAGTTGCCGGCCCGATAATTTCGGCTACACGTACTTAACGGAAGAAGTGGGTTACGAAGGTGCAGTCGGTAAAAAAGATCTCGTAAATCTTCCAGTTAGGGCGAAGCCGTAGGGTGGCGTATGGGGGGAGGAGGAGAAGGAGAAGGAGGGACTTTAAAAATAGTGACGATGGTAACAGTGGTCCATATAGAGATAACCGTGGCAGCCCCCCCCTCCCCTTCCCCCCACCGTGGCCCCACCGTCTCTACCAACATACGTGCACGTGTGTCCTCAGACGGGGAGGCTGGGAAACGTGCTGCGGAGGTCAGAAAAGGAGCGGCAAGTGAAACGCGTGCGATTCTCTTCGGCTGTAAACGAGTGGCTCTTTTGCTGATGGCCGTTGCACGCGCGCGCCCGCAGCATCCCTCTTTCTTCTGGACCGATCCTGAGGAGCTGGGACTACTCGTAAAAAAGTACCTTACCGTGGTCCCGGCGGCTCGTCCCTTCTAATTGACAAGGAACCACATTGTCTTCGCATTGTTGCGTGGCCGCCTTCTGTTCTCTCATTTGTCGGCTTCGCCTTCTCTCTCCGCCATCTTTTAGCTTATGGTCTGTCCTGTGTTTATTTAGATGTTTACTTATTTACGCGCGCATGGCTATAGGCTGGAATTGGTGTCTCTCGGTATAGACGGATACCGTAAGGTCACTAGGTTGCATTGTTGATGGGGGGTTACTTTGAATTTGTCTAGTTCGAATAGGTCCCGGTAGATTGGTCGTTTATTGGCGTTTTTGGAGGGTTGGCGAAGTTAGAAGGTTTTTTTTTGTGGTACGAAAATTTTAGAGGGGTGCTTTTCGGGGACCTTTGGTCCATGGGCCTGGCTGCTAGCGGTAGCTCGAGAGCGTGAAAGGAGGAAAAATCCTTTGGGCTCTTACGCACGCGTAAATACGCTATTGAAACGGGGGAAGGGGGGTGGCTCGCGAGAAGTTGGCCTCGGTATGGTGGAAGGGAAAAATTTAATTAGCAAAACCCCGAAAATTAATTGCGAGGGACCGTCTTATTGTGCTTTGGGCGTCCTTCCTTTATGGGGTTGCTGTATACGGGACCAGGTTGGTGACTATATACACGGGGAATGCAATATTCACAACAGCCTATATCCCAACCAGCCAGTCAACCAGCAAGCCAACCTCTCACCGCCCCCTCC
Organism: Pachycephus smyrnensis; assembly: GCA_030142225.1. NCBI lineage: Eukaryota > Metazoa > Arthropoda > Insecta > Hymenoptera > Cephidae > Pachycephus > Pachycephus smyrnensis. The sequence continues at coordinate 693,850 of JARQST010000383.1, forward strand.
CCACCTACCCCTTAGTCAGTGTTTCCTCTCTACCTTCGTACACACCCTTCTTCGAGCGTACGTAGATGGCTAGAGAGGGAGTCGGCTATGTTAAGGGTTGGTATAGCGAGGGTCGTCGTCAGGGCGGCTGATGGGGGGGTAAATGGGAGGACTAGAGGTAGGGGGTGTTTGAGAGGAAAGGGGGTGGGTAACGGTAGGGAGGGGTGCGCTAGAAGGCCCAAGAGGGTTCAACCGTCGGGACGGAGGAGGGGTGCAATATGACATTATTAATTGCTCCACAATGCCACCCCCGTAGCGTCGGGTGGCCCCGGGTGCTTTCCGTTGTAGTCGGCCAATCGGGAAGCCGCGTACGACGGTTCCGCCGGAAATTTCATTAAGTGGATTCTTATAGACGCGGTTTTCAGATTAACAATATGATATGTGTGTACGCCACTGAGATATTAGATCGGCCCCGTCCCCCCTCCCGCCCTTCTCCTTCACCTCGCACACTACGCCGCCGCTTTTCAACTCCCTTACTAACCTCCTACAGACGAATCCATAGTACGCTCGTACTCACTCGCGCCTATAGTAGATTCGCGATACCGTGCGCGCGACACTGTCCTACCCCGTATATATAAATATAAACTGTGAAAAAAGTATTCATAAATTTACAATAGATTTAATATATGAATGTATTTGAAATATGCGAACTTGGTGTATTAAGGGGGCCGAGTCAGTCAGAAAAAAGATTTTCAGTAAGCTATATTTTTTTTTCTAGACAACTGATAAATATGATAAAAATGTATCATTTAAGGAATAGAATGAAGAATATTTC
>JARQST010000383.1:696930-709962 GCA_030142225.1 Pachycephus smyrnensis
CCCCCCCCCCCCCCCCCCCCCCCCCCCCCCCCCCCCGAAGGTGTAGTCGTGGTTATCTTTACGAGTTAAAGAGATACGCCTACCCAGTCTACCCTTAGGATATATCAGGGGCGGTTGGTAGTCCGAGGGCGTAGGCCAGGAAATAAACCTTAAATCTTGACGTGGAGACTCAAGACGTTTCCGTGGCGCCCCCCCGCCCCCCTTTTTAGGGAGTAAAGACCCGTGGACCACGGACATCCTTGCGACAACTTTCCAACCCCTAATTCTGTTTTTTATTTATTCATTTTTTTTTTAAATTATTTCATTCGGGACTGTGCTCGTTCTTCTTCGTACACGTGCAGTCGGCGGTTTGACTTATCGCACGGATAGGTTATCAGTGTTTTCCTGGAGCCACGTGAAATTCCGTTTTAGGGTTTGTTTCGATGATTATTCTTAACCCGGTTGACGTAATCGACCCTGGACCAATAGACGACCCCAGTCGGCGATTTGACTTATCGCACGGATAGGTTATCAGTGTTTTCCTGGAGCCACGTGAAATTCCGTTTTAGGGCTTGTTTCGATGATTATTCTTAACCCGGTTGACGTAATCGACCCTGGACCAATAGACGACCCCCGGAGTTTTACATGGTGAACCTCGCTAAAGACGGCCATTACAACAAAGGCGGATCCTTAAAAGGTGTTGTTAAGGTCCTCCTCGCCTGAGTGTAAGACACTTCTCAGCCTGGCACCTCGTTTAATTAAAACCATAAATCAATGTCAATTAGCGCCGGCGCAAAATGCCGCGTAAGTAATTATAATTAACAATTAATAATAAATAATTAGCCGGGCCTTTTTTACGAGTCATCGGGCGGACCCTGCGCGTCACCGAGGACCCCGGGTATGGCCGAGGGAGAGAGGCCCAATGCGCGCCGCCACAAAGGGCCCCCTTCGATAACGTGGCTACACCGCGAGGATCGGATCTTAAGCAGACACCCGGGATCAATATTCAATCGGAATCAAATTACTCAATCGATTTTCGACAATAGACGAAAAAAAAGGTGACACAACCATCCATCCAGTCTGTAGGAAGAATGGCGTACGTATAATATCCCTTGATTTCGGCCCAGAGTAAGTGGACACGCGTTACCTTTGAAGCTTCGTACAGGACCCAGGGCAATGCCGTGCCGATTCCTAGAAACGTGATCTTTTCACAGAAAGCGGTATATATAGCATAAAAAACCTGCAGCAGCCACGATTCTTGAAGTAAACGTGAGAATAACCGGTGCCTTGAAATTCTGTGGATAAACGCGATGAAATTCGAATAAATTTAATGGCATCGCGTCGTCGGGCCCAAAGGGCCTCACTGGGCGAGCAGGTGGCCGTTATGGTGGGGATGGAGGCGACCCGACTGACCGGTTTATATGGCGGATCTGAAGAACCCTTTAGCTCGGCCAGAATGATGCGGGAGAGGAAGAGGTACGATCACGTGCGTAAGAGTGAGACAGATGTATATAAGATATATACCAAGGCTTCGTCCTGCTTCTCTATAGATGGTACCAGCGAGCACAAGATGGGCCTTATAGCTACGGCAGAAAGATACAGAGACGTAGAAAGCAGCGAACATTCAGGCGGGGGGCCCCCCTCAACATTCGAGAACTCCATCGAAAAACTGCAAGACGTTGCAGAAGATAGTCGCTCGCGTATATGTATGTTCGACGTTCTACGTTTATAGCGAAACGCGTGCAGGCACTGTGTAATTTTATAAATCTCCCTAGACACCGGACGTATCCAGTGCTAGGGACAAATGCACAGGGATAAATACAGGTTTATGGTGTGAACTCTAAAGGGAGTTCTAGATGGCTTGGGAGTCGCTGGTGAAGTTCTCTGGTAGAGGATGCCTCAGACTTGGAGTAAGAGTCGACAGTAAGAATAGGTTAAAGGGGTAGGGGTCGGTGAGGATGGAGAGGGCCGGAGGGTGAAAGACGTAGTAGAGTGAAAGGAAGATGAGAGAGAGTGAGGGAGAAACAGAGAAAGAGAGTGAGAGCTTGAGGAAGGAGGAGGAAGAGTAGTGACAGGAGGAGGGAGAGTTGAGGTAGTAGAACGAGAGTGAGAGAGAAAGAGAGAGAGTAGGGGTAGAGAACGAACCAGCGAAATGGACAAGTCTTGTTGGGGGTTGAAAGGGCCGAACGAGAGGGTAAATCTTAAATAAAGTGATATGGAGTACTTTCGTATAAAAGCCCCCATTTCCACTCCTTCAATAGACACCGCCGTCGTTCGATGTGCCTCGAGAAGAAGTTTGGCACTGAGGACTCTACGGGTTGGCAGCACTGTCAATATCAGCGGAGCGTATACTCCTCGCTGTGTATGTATGTATATACCGGGTAGTACTAGAATCACGGTGACATTAATAAACACGCTAAACGTGCACGCGCTCTGTGCCTTCTCTAACGTTGACTACGGTCGTAAAGGTGACGGTTGTTAGAGTACGGTTGAATAAAAAAAATGCATATACGATATATAGCGTATATATACCTACCAAGGCGCTAACTGTAGGAGGTAATTGTGCGGTCGGAATGGTGGTGGTGGTGGCTGTGAGCTGCTTGGTAGGAGTTGGTATGGAAATAGCGGTTGGTGGTGGTAGAAAGGAATAATCGAAAGATGAAGGAGGCGTTGTTTGGGTCCCCGTGAGTTCGCCGTGTCTTTTCCTACGAGCATTCTGATGCAGAGGCGTGGTGTATGGTTCCCTGTCGCAGTAGAGGCTGCTTCGAGTTATATTGGCTATGGTGTCCCACTGTAGATTGTGTGTATATATATATATACGTAATACAATGTGGGCCTATATATATATGTACTGTATGTTGTGTGTGTGTGTGTATATATATAGTTATAGCATGCACGTAGCTCGTCCTGCTCCGCTGACTGCCTGTGCAACTATCATGGCCGCTCGTAAACGTCATTTTCTTGAATGTTTCTTAAATAATATCTAAAATTTATGTCTCTGCAGGCTGCGCTCACCTTAGTGGCCCACGGTCGCGGCCATTATCGGGTTAACATTTGCGATCGAGGCACGGGATTCCAGGCGATTTTTTTTGGTTTGCGGATTTTTGTGTTTTTTGAAAGAGGGAGGAGGTCTCTTGAATTTTTCTTTGATTCGTATGGGTATAATGGTTATATTCCGTATTGGCCTCTGTACTCTTGCGCCTATGTGTATATTTCTGCTGCGGGGTGTATATAGGTATATGCATACGCCATATAAATGGCTTTGGTTTTAATTAGCAGTAAACAGCCTCCATTAAGCCCGAAGCAGTAAATCAGCTACACTTACCCCTGCCAAGTCTTCTTCCACCCCTATATTCCCGTTCTACGTCCCTCTGACGCGCTGCCGGGGGATCTCACTACCCGGCACCATTCGGGGAACTCCCGGCATCACCGCCATCGCACGGACCAGAGGGGTATACATTACATTTCAATTTGGATCAGACCGTCCTTCTTGCGCAACCCGGTTGGAGAGCGAGACGAGCTCCGAGCACTCAGCTATGGACGACTGCATCTCCCCAAAATAAGGGTGGCTGTGTTGCGAATTTTGTTGGAAAATGGAAAAGGGGAGGGATGGAGTTAGTAGGGATAGGGGAAAGTGGGTAGGGGGGTTTGAGGCGAATGTGGAGCTCGCAGACGGTCTGAGGGACCAGGCTGAGATGCGAATGGACGAGACAGGATAGTGCTTGCGAATCGATCATCCCCCTTTCACGCTTTTATTCTCGTTCTGTTTTATTCTTATTCTCACTCTATTTTATCTTTTATTTTTTTTTGCGAAATACGGATTTCGTGAAGATATTTTTTTTTGAATCTAAATACGTAGTATATGTCAGTCTTTTCGAATTTCGAAGTTTTGCAATGTATCTTCCAAAGCAATTAGATGAAATGGTCTTACGTGCTTTGGTACGAGTGGATGCCGCGTCCGTGGGAGTGTGCTCGAACGGGATATAGGGAGTCGACAATGAAAATGGGAACCACGCGGGATCCTATCTAATAATCGGCATTCGGAAGGCATTCAATTTCCGTCTAATTATGCTTATTAATGGGACCACTACCCCTCTGATCGCGTTGCTCACTCGCGGTTGAATTGCCGCCAGAGTTCTGATTCTCCTGACTCACCCACGCATCCTTTCGCCACACACGAAGTCAATTCCACTCGTGCCTGAGTGTAGGTATGTTATACACAGTGCCCAACGGAGTGTCACAGACTGGATCAGAGCTGACGAGTTTACATTAGACTAATCCGTGTCTCATAAGTCCCAAAGGAATAAAATGGTTAATAAAAATGATCATCAAATTGAGAAAGAATAAGAAACAATTAACGAACTGAAATACAATAAGTAATACGTTTATCGGCAGAAATATACAGATGGCTAGCTATTAGAAATATTGGGACCTATAATATGCTCTGATCGAAATCGGTACGAGTGATGGATATAGGTATACCACTCTTTATTGTACATTCCATATGAAAAAAAGGGGAAGTTCTTTGTATATCAGTCCCAGCAAGAGCTAAGGCCCATTGTGCGTAAACATCGGTACCTCTCGAGTGGAATTTATTATTTGTTTGGTCGCGCGGCGTAACCAGGGACCACGAGGAGATTTATCGGGACGGCTGCTTTTCAACGATGGAATTCGTGCGTGCCCGGGGGCCTCAAGTCCCAACCGGAAATCGTCGGGGATGGTTTTCTATAACCGACGCCGTGCGGTGCTCCCCTCCCCTGAGTGGAGTCGGGAGTGGAAGAATCTATCAATTTGGTGATAGAAGTGGGTCCGAGGGTGGGCAGGGGGGAGGGGAAAGGGGGTGAAACGCAAGGTGAGAAATAGGAACGGAACGAGTCTTTGAGAATGAGGTATAGGAGCGTTCAATCCTCGCTGCCACACGAATAAAAACAAACAAGGCCCCATCGACGGACAATAAGAACACAAATAAAGTGTGACGGGACTCCATTAGCGCCCCACGGTTGCGCCTGGTGTTGTTTGTATGTGTCTAGTGCCACTGCCGGCCGCCGCGCGTTATAAATGATCTATTGACAGTTTCGAACCCATTGTGAATCCGACGCCTTGAAGAAAGAGGCGCCTCTTCGAGACGGTAGGTGCTAGATCGGATCCCGATTGTACAGGGTAGCGTCTTTATTCAGGCCCACCAATCCTGTTACCGATACGCCACCCGGTATTACGTCGCTTCATTTACCAGATGAATTGCTATGATCCACTCGTTCAGATTATATCGATCCATAGAATCGATATTATTATTATGACTAGTTTACCTAGGGATTTTATCTGTGCGCCACAGCGTTAAAAATTCCGTAGCTACTGTCATACGGTGTTATTTATATGTATATATATATAGATATATATTATCTATGGGGTTTTTGGAGGGTATGGAACAGGCCCGATTGTAGGGGATGGATAGAGGTCATAGGTGAAAGTGGTGCTATTTTGTTACGACGAAGGTGTAGCTGTATATTCAACCCCCGATAATCCCTCCAGTGTTTTTCTTTTTCAGCCCACTTATCCCCTCGTTCTAACCCCTTTTTTCTCCCGTTTTATCGGGTGTCGCCGCGGGTTATCGCTGCCTGCCGCTACTGCCGCTGCTACAGCCACTATCGCGGAGGGTGAAGAAGCGAGGGAGCTCTCGAGGCTGTTAGGGGATGAAAGTGGGAGGGTGCTGCCACCTGTTGGCAGGACAACGTCTTAACCCTCCTATTCTTCTATCCTTAGAGGTCCCGGTACCGTTGCCCGTGTATAAGGTATATAAAGGATATACACGAAAAGTATTATACCATACCAGTTCCCTCGTACTACACTATAGTGCATGTAGTACACGCTCATTCTTCTCTTATACATTCGCTGTAGCCATTCTATATTATTATATAGATATACTCGGTCTTTATGCCTGAATATAGTATCTATACTTGGGGCAAAGAAAAAAAATAGAACTAAAGCTCATCCCCCAACAGTTGGACACTTAACGAATTATTAATAAAGGCTTTGTAAACGCGACCACCTGTTCTCCATAGGAAACCAGGAATTAGGGACAACAATCTCCCGTCGTCGTCGTCGTCATCATCATCATCATCGTGTCCCGTTAATAATGACGATCGAATCCTACAACCCCTCGTTCGCCTCTACGAATCTGCCAGTCAGCATTGCCAACGAGTGTCAGTGGCCGTAAGAGCCTTGTGCTTCCCATACTTTACCACCCTTACTGGCTACTATTTTAAGGGTGGATGACTTGTTTACTCATTTCACTCGCGTTAGAGGTCTAGGCCCATTTTTTGTTTTTCTTCCAGTAATTTAGAGAGGGGGGACTTGTGGGACTTGATGACGAGAGTTTAGGATGATACGAGGATTGCGCTTGTTACTGGAATGTATACTAGGCTCTATGGGGTCGGACCTCGCATAGGGATGGCTATCACTTTGCGGCTGGGCTAGTGGGTTTTGGGGCCGGAAGGTGGTACCAGTGATCGTGGTTCTGGTGGTAAAGGAGCAGATGTCTATCGTTCCACGAATGGGAACGCAGAGACGCCTGTATAGTTATATAGTACGTAAAGGTGAACGCGTATGCGTAGACTCTCAGGTATGCAGGAGAGACCATTGTTGCTCTGGCTCTTTGTTGGTTTTTCATGGACGAGGCTGCTGGGCCCGTGAGGCCCCTCGAGCCGCGGAGTTAGGGCCATTCAGGAGCAACCGAGTGGAAGTTCCATTTCTTGCTTCGAGCGAATCTCTCCCTCTCTCTCTCTCTCTCCCTCCTCTGTCACTCTCTCTCATTCTCTCCCTCATTTTTATTCACTACTACCTCCTCTCTTCTGTAATACGATCCAAGCGTTGCTCCTTAGTCCACGTGCAAATGGTACTAGATAAAAAGTCCCTAGACAAGACCAGGGTAACTATGATTTCCCCAGGAAGAGGTCAAAGCATTTTAGTCTGAGCAAAAATGTTCTCATCTTAAACAATCGTCTATATGAATACGGATCTTACGTGTACTCGGAAAATAATATAGTCTAAAATTTGTCATCAATAATTTTTATTTGGTCCTTCCTGAGTTCGTAGTAGATCTAAGATGGACCAATGGGATCTGACGGAGATCAGTTCGGGACTGTAAATTTTTACACGGCAGGTCACTCGTGGCTGTTCACTGTCCTGATATCAATCCTAGATTGTTCGAGTTATCAAGTGAATTCACCCTTATCGTTCCCTAGGGAAAATCCCTATGGGGTTTCGCTAAGTTACTAGCAGCTAGAGGTATCCTCTTACAAGGATACTGAAAACGAAGATACAGACGACCTATTTAAATACGCGAATGCAGGTGTTCCTCTGGTCTTCACCAAGTTCTACGTTAGTACAGGGAGTTTCAAAAGTAACGTATATCGACTAAGAAAAAGATGCATCGGATAGAGAAACAAGTAAAAGTAAAATTTCGATCAGGATGAACCGTGACTATTTTACGAGGCCACCTGGTTCCTCCTGGTCCATACAGCATCCATTCGCGGCTGCGGGACGACCGTTTACAGGAGTAAAGTATATACGTAACGACGCCTATAACGACACAGCCCTCTATAGAGATCGATCCTGCGGGAGGTATTTACGTCTCTTAACGACCCTCCACCGAGAATTTCCACCTACAACCCTTAAAGGACCATCCACCCTCTGGATGAGTAAATCGTCCGGGATCACTTTCAGCTCCTCTAACCGAGTTTCAAACGACTCGTGCAACGCTGTGCCTCCACCATCCTCGGCACCTTAGTTCCTCGCCCATCCCACCTAGGTGGACAGCAAAATTCACTGGGAAAAAAAAGGGGAACCAGGGTGCTTAGGGGCAGGACGCCCAACGATCCGCACGACCGATAAGAAATTGCTTGGAAAATTGGCTTATTCCGTGCGACCGCCACTCTCAACCCTCCGGCATACCCTTTATCCCGGTTACCTCCTCGAGATTTGTCCTCTGCTAATGCTGACAAACGACGTCATAGAAACTACCAAAATAATGCTTGCTCCACCAGGTCGGCCGGCATAGCCTTCATGGAATCTCGGTACCGTGCTGTTTATACTATTGGAAACATTAGGAACTTGCGTATTTCAAACTGTAGGTATATAAGCGTATATCGGAACATTTTATACGTCCGTACTACATACCTGGAATGGACTGTTACGTGGAGATTTACTTAATCCTAATCGATACACTGACTGCACACGTGGATAGGTAACCATGTGGCGGATATAGAATGTGACCAGATGTGACTCGCCCACGTGGTGAAAGTCCACGTAATTGATTCCGTGTCTCTTAAGACATCGCAACAGAGAGATATATCGAGATAGATAGCCATTATGGTCCTGAGAAACTGTTATATATACATATTTTTTTTATTTTCTCAAAGATGCCTCCACGCAGTCATTTATTATCGTGGCTACTTTCCAATATGGCGTCGCGTTCGTGTTATGGTCCAGAATGTCAGGGGATAAACAGCCTGAGTCCATGCGTGTAACGGGAGGCTGGTTTCCTGTTGAGGTGGAATTGGGGGTTACTGATGGGGGGAGGCAAAGAAAATAGGATGCTCGGATGTGGCAAGGATGATGGAGAGGCACCTTAAGGACGAGGAGGACCTGCAGGTGGCTCAACCTTGCGTCTTCAACCTACAGTTGGTAATATTTACTTAGGCAACATGGCGCTGCATACTTTGACCGCCTGGAAGCTTAAGGGTTTCTCAACTTTTTCTTTAAACTCCTTTATTCATCATCTCTTGCCTCCGCTTCGGGAGCATTGTGTGTATCCTTTGTTGATTCAGAATTTTGAATTTTCATTACGACCACGGTAGCTGGAATTCTCGCGCTCTTTTTTCAAAAAATTTTTTTTTTCGAAGGGCCCACGAGGCGAAGTTATTACAAATGTTTACAAACTACTCGGATGCGCAGGGATTTTATATAAGGATATATATATATATAATTTACGTGTATATAGCCACACTAAAATAAAATATATGCTTGTTGTGAAAAAAATAAACGATTGACCCTTTAGTAGAAATTGGACCACCAGTGAGTACAGGTCTCACGTCACGTGTCTCTGTAATTGGTAATTCTTTTGTTAAAAATTCAAAAATTCCCGCGCTTATTTTATCTAAAGTCTCACGCACGCTTAACCGCTATTTACGAGCGTGACCATAACGCTTGTCCGTATCTCTTATATTTATTTTTATTATTTTTATATTGTGTGTATGCGTGTATATATATATGCACCCATGTAGAATCGTTGAATCGGAGGGCTGAGCGTTACGCGATCAGCGCTAAATGCATTCCGCGCCCGTTAACGGGGCATAATGTTTATTCGGTTATCGTTCCGCGTGTAATTTAATAACAATCCGGCGCGGTTAGGCATAACAGTGCCACGTCACTATTACTCGCTGACGATGAGGCAAACGCTAACTCGTAATCGGTCATTAGACGCGATGACGTGCGTTTTGCGTGAGACTGCCCGGCCTGGTTAACGCCGTTAGCTTTATATAACAGCGAAGATTCCCATTGCATTAGAGAGAAATGGTTAGCGCCATTGTCATTAGATAAAAAATTTTTTTCATCACTTCGGATAACCTGCGATTCCAGGATGTAGAATCCGCATGAGAATTTATCCTTAGCAGGAGATGATCACACGTGAAATTTGGGTGGACACGTTGATTGAAATTTTGTAATGAATCACTATTTAGAATTTTCGAATATTCGTATCAGCTGTTTCAAAATATGCGGTCATTTATACGCTTTTGGGTAATCCCTTTAATTTGACCCTTTACGGTCGTATTTGCCTGAGGCACGGGTCTATACTACTGGTCGGAATTATTTCTCATTGAACGTCGAGTGATTATGAAGACTTGTGTAAAATAAAGAAATATTATATCTTTTTAACTTTTGAAAAAAAATAATATTAAAAAAAACTATTTTTCTTAACCTCAAATTGAAAAATATAGACATTCGAAAGGAACGGTTAAAATCCTCTAGTGGCTCGGAGCAGACATACGACCGCGAAGGATTTAATAAGTTTAGATAATAATGAGCATATCCAGAAAACATTTCTATCAGTTATCTTAGCTTGGATGATTTAATATACTAATTTGCATACCGTGCACTTGTAACGTGTCTTATGATATACGATTACGTATAATCTTTTCTGTTGCCGTCATAGCGATGGCAGAAATATCAGTTTTCACATCTTCCGTAAGAATAAAAGTTACACGATGTTTTTTTACGCGGGCGATTTTTTTATTTTTCTGTTGAAAAACAAATTTTTCATTTTCTTTCTTACTCGGAATTGTCATAACGATACAAAGTAGGTAAAACAAAAAAAAAAGATTTCCACGTTGCCCGCGGCTGGAGGGTTGATAATTTATTAACATATTAAGCGATGTTTTTTCTTTTTCTTTTTTCAAAAATTATTATACGGTTTTGTCTCCACACGCAAAAAAAAGAGTCAAGCAAATTTTCAGACGTATCCAAGAGACAATAAGAATGACGTACTTACGTACAAAACGTGCAAACGTAATTTCAAGAAAACGAAAGTGCATCTCGTTCGCGCTGCAGGAGACAATAAAAAAAAATGTCCGAGCAACAAGTGCAGCGATTCAATTTAATCCAAATCCTTGGGCCCAGCGAGCTCTCGGATTACACTCACTCGTAAATACACGGACCCTGTATATAGCGCCATTATCCTGTTTCTTTATCTTCTCTATCCTTCTTACAGACACCCATCCATTTATTTCACCTTCCGCTATATATATATATATATATATATATAAACGCATAACTACTCATTCGCCTATACCAGTCGCCCTCCGTCTCTTCTGTTTACACACTCGCCACCCGTTCATTCTTAACCGCCATTATTATCGCTAAAAACCACCGTTCTGCTAGTTACGTAAGTAGCGCGTGCGCAGGATGGTTATAATTATATATTCCTACTTTAATCAGCAAGATACACAATACTCCGTACTCCAATTACATACATGAACATACGATAACCCATCCTGAAAATTCAAGTACTCCATTCCCGAATGCCCCGTCTAAAGTATAACTAGTTCCTGATACCTCTTATCAAGGTACGCGGATAATTTACGGCAAGAAAAAAAAAATTGTTTTTACACCAATCGGCTTATACACGTACACGTGGCACGGATTCGTATTGTATACTTTTTTTTCCTTTCTCACCCGTTACACGTATACCGGAATTTTCCAGCGACTAATTCTTAAGAAACGTCTATGCATATATATATAATATGTATGTATATTTATTTCGCGCTTTCAGTTTCCGCGCATCGTGAGACTCGAACGTGACGCGGCGGGGATTGCGTCGCGGTGCTATTCGCATGAATTATTTAATTGAACGTTACATTACCGCGACGGTATATCCATTAATTAATTGCCATTGTGTTTAGCGGTGTTTGCGCGGGAGAATCGGTTTTACCCTCTTCCAACTATACGGCGCGTCCATTTAGAATATTAATGCGAATTGATGCATACGTGTCATTACCGTAATGAGTCAGTGGGAACCGTTCACGGCAGTGGTGAGACTAGTGCAGGAGGGGGTAGGATGGTTGGAACGGCTAGAAATAATGTCTGTACGTATATAAAGTGCCTCAAAAGCAATTACCAAATTGCTTATGTCTCTTATAATTGAAAGAGGGTATATATAGGTATATGTACGACAAGAGTATATACATAGTTATAAATATATCCATCGGATATTTTGGGGACAATTTGAGTTATATACTAACTACTTTGAGGACATTTGTATACTTTGAGGTCGGTTCTCAAAAAATTTTCAACATAACGACTGGTTTGAGGACCGTAAAGCGACTCTCACACTAAATTTTCCAAAATTTTTCTAATGCTAGACACCCGGAGCTGTGATGAGTTTAGAAATGGCTGGGTTAGGTTATGTTAAGTTAGAATTTCAATGTTAGATGTGCCAAGGTTTAGTTTTTTTTTTTTAAAAAAACATTTCAGCTTCCCGTTGCGAGTGCCGCATAATCGGCAGTGTCCCCAAAACATCCTTTCTATATATATATATATATATATATATATACACACCGTCTCTATTATAGCTAACTACTTCTGAAGGAAATCAAGTATTTTTAGTATAGGGTCATGACCCATGAATAACCTTCGACCCTCGAAGGGCAGTAAACGTGCCAAAAGTCTCAAAACCAAGATCACTTCCAGTGACTGATAACATTCTCTTTCTCTTTTTGTCGTCTTACTTATTGTCAGTGGTTCTGTCGCTCTCACTATTGCTATATCTATATCTATATTTCTCGCTGTTTAACGGTGGTACTATGGGAGTACAGGACTTTTCAGTTTTCCAAGTACCATTAGCCCATTACGCACAATACTTAATCCCATTGTGTTTGGTCACGTTCATGGGATTTTGAAAGGTGCTTTAAACAGGTACGAAATCTGGGTACTTCCTTCGCAGTTCCTTTTGTACTTTTGCTTCCTAGTCGCTCCATCCTTTTCATTTTTACTTAGCGATGTATTTTCTTGAAAACATTTACACGGGTCGGCTGTCTGCTTTGAAGGGATGAAATTTTTATTGGTACTTCGTGTTGACCTGACTGGTAGTTACCCCTCTGGCGGGTCAAATTTAATTTTGTAACTATACGGTATATATATGTATACCCTTGTCGACTGTTTACCTGGTAGTCAAATCGAGACTGACTGAAACGACCTGTAGCTCGGTACGATCGCCCCGTCGTCGTTCAACGAGCTGGCAACGATCGTATCGGCTCGGCTAATGGACACGTAATTAACGTGGCGCGCATCTGCGATTGGATGCTGGTCAAACGGCGATAAATTAAATTAATTAGCTCGTTACACGTATCGCGCATTATTTTGCACGTGGTTTAGCGAATGACGCGAGCGATGATCGGTTGTTCTGAAATAAATAAATAAATAAATATATATATATAAACTTGTAGAAAGGATGTTTTGGGGACACTGCCGATTATGCGGCACTCACAACGGGAAGCTGAA
>JARQST010000383.1:717692-779527 GCA_030142225.1 Pachycephus smyrnensis
CAGTTTGCCGTTGTGAATGCCCCATAATCGGCGAAGTCCTCGAAACTGCCCCTGGACAAGTCTATATATATATATATTACCATCATTATGGATGCTGGGTACTAAGAAGGACCTGCCTTAGGATATCCCACAGGATTCCACGACTCCTTCCTTCCTGGATGCTCTTCCTTGTTGTTCCTCGGCGAAGTGGAGTCAAGTGGACTCAGTCGTCGGAAACTCGCCTAATGGCTAAACTTGCTAATTTCGACCAATTAGGGCGCGTCCCTAGGATGCCGTAGTCGCCGGTACGCTTAATGTCCACATTCCCTTGTCTGACCGAGGCGCTGGTATAGCTACTGCCGTCCAATTTTCTAGCATTAGCGTAAATCATCGTTTCTTCCATTTAGGACGTACCACTAGGTACCTTACGTCGTTCACTCATGTAAACTGGCATTTGTCGCTCAGCTAGATAGCAGACCTAGAACAGTGAGAAAATATATTTGTCTAATGTTAGAACGACATTAGGAACGTCGGCGCTAAGACGGCATATATAGTTATACACGAATACAGATACAGGACCGAGCACGTAACGCGGGGGACGATGCACAAAGCGCACGATTAACCACCTGGCAGTGCACTTAAAGGCCGATACACAAGGTGCCAAGTGGCGGAGCGGGTGATACCAATTCGACGCCGAGAGCGGCCAAGTCAATTAACATATTCAGCGCCGATGGCGCGTCACCGTGGCGTCTTTCCTACTTTGCTCTGTGTCCCCTGCTCGTCTTCCTTGGTCTCTTCTATTGGATCTCTCTTCCACCTTGGTAGGCGTCCCGACGCTGGTCACGGTTATTTTCAACCGGAGCTCGTCGATGCTTTTAGAACGGAGCTCACGCTTTACCGGGATACACGACGTCGCGACGCTCCCTTGTGAACTCTCCGTTCCTGACTTGTTTCTTGGGACCACCTGGTATATATATATGTATATATGATATATATATATATATTTCTCTCTTTTTATCTATGATGTCTATCATTTATGCGTTTATCCTCAGCCGTAAGTGTCTTCCTTCGCGTTCATACGTACCAACCATAAAAGGTATACGGCAACTCGCGTGAAAACTGCGCGTGGCGAACATACGCATAACCCAACCACAGAGAGAAATTCGCATGGCTGAGTAACAAGCTGCCAGTATCCGATATTTATAGGGGCCGTCAGGGGTCGAACCCCATATACACCCCGAAGTACAGAACACGCGGCGCCTCGCGCACAAATAACACTTTTGCAGCTTAACGCCCGATGTGTTATTATCCTACGTGCAATGATACCTGCAGCTAGCTACAAGGAGAGAAAATTACCCGGACGAAAAGATATGTATGGGGTGCGACGGTGTCACGGGGATTATTATCGTAGGTATGGCGAATGCCTGGAGGGATTTAATGAGGAAAGAAAAAAAAAAATATTGATACAATAGCGCGTATACGAAGAACTCAATTTAAAGGTTGATTAAACAATTCAATTTTGGTACGTTATTACGGACTCTTTTTTTAAAATGTATTTTCGTCGATCGAGATATGGCTCTTTATCGATTCGTACTTTAATGGTATCTTGGAATTAAATATATTATCAGATTGAAAATTCAGATTGGAATTTCATTATTCGAGAAATAATTAAACACGATATTTTCGCGATTACGATTTTCATTAAGTTTCTTGTTAAGAATCTACAGGGTTTCTCAGAAGAAACGCACCATCTGAAGTCAGCCTGTTCACTCGACTTCTATGGTGGAACCATCTTCGGATGGTGCGTTTCTACCGAGTAACTCCCTATATATACATACTAGGCGTCCTGGTACATTTATTCTATCAATAAAAAATTTTCAAGATCGCACGCACTGTATTTGAAAAATAAGCGGGATTTGATTTTCCAAAATTTGTCTAAGAACATACCTGGTAAAATTATCCCTACTCCGTATACGGGTCTAGTAAAAGTACCGTTGGTCCCAGAATTGAGATTTATGGGCCCCTAGGTACAACCAACAACCCTCACCAAGAAATCCACTCTAAATTAAACCTAACGCATCCACTCCATCCCTTATTCCAGAATACTTAAAAGCTCAAAAATTTATCGTCCAGCCTTAAGATATTTTGACTAAACAAAATTTTGTTTTTAATTTTCTGCACTTTAGAAATTAGTCCACAATTTTTCCCCCATCTCTCTCTTCCTCTCTATCTCACTGCGTACACACAAACGTTCCCCCTTCCCCTCTCCTCCTGCAATCCCTCCACACCACTACCACCCTCAGAGAACGTAATGGCATTAATGCGCCGGAGATTTATGTCGTATAGCGAGGATGAAATTCCATCGTGGTATATAAGAGCCAGGGGGCTTGTGCCCGCCCGAGGAAGCGCAAGAGTTATGGAGGCCCATACTGATATCCACTATAAACTTCTCCCTTCCCCCCTCTCCCCCCTGCCCTCTCCGTCACTCACACCTCGTGCGCACTCGTTGCACTTTCCTCCTCCTCGGGCATTGGGTACCTCGCGCCCATCTCGCTGCACTTAATTAAATACGTATTAAGGTTCTGAGTGTATTCTGATGTACCGATGCGCATTTGCTTCTACTACTCGGAATGACACCCGCTATAATTCTGAAACAACCCCAACGCAGCTTCCTATAACCATACGGAGGTACGAATTTATGGACATTGATTTGGATCTACATTGACATTCCCTAGACTATTGGCTTAGGGAATTTTTTTTCCCTCTAGTTACATACGGTCGTTGCACCTGATTCCGATGACGCGTTTGACTATAGTTATATTACTGATAATTCATCGTCGTAATTCAAGGTCACTGTAATTAATACTTGTTAAGGTACAGACCCTTGAATCCTTTTTTTTGTTATGGTACCGGGAGAGGGTCGATCGATCTTTGGAAAATAACGAAGATAATAACGTACAGGGGATGAAGTAAACTAAAGCGAAATGTTTTCATACGGCAGGAGGGATTGTTATATAGTTTTCATTGCTGTAGGAATAAGGTAATGGCCAAGGTAGTACCTTCAGCTTGTAGCAAAGTGCTTCACGCAATATTCCCAAGGAGAATGGGTTAGCCGAGGCATTCCAAGCCAACTGGCCGGCAACAATAAAATAAAGCATTTGTATCTTGTAATAACGCCTCTTGCGCGCCTGGTACGCTCCTATAGCGCTCGGTTTCTCGACTTGGAAGATTTGCCTTACGTAATAAACGCCCTCGGCCGTGGTCGTGGTTAAAGAAGGTTGAAAGGGTTGAGAAGGTTAGGAGGAGGGACCACCTATACCTATACCTATAGATAGTATAGATCGTGACGTAGCCAGAGGGTCCGAGAGGCTTTGGGTGATGACCATAGGTAGAGAAATGTATATATATGGGTGAGGGGGTTGGCGGAATGGGGGGTGGGGGCATGGTAACAAAGATAAAAAATCGGTCGAGAATCGGTGTGGAGGTAATGATAACTTTGGCGATATAATGACCGTCGAGATGCGAGTTGTAAGACAGGACTGAAAATAATCTAATTATTGGTGAAAACGATTATAGTAATTAGGAGAGTCGGTATGAGAAGGTCCCAATGGGGAGCGGTTGTAACGTTGGCGCAGCAACCCGTGCCTTCGAACCGTGGTAGTAGTGGAGGTACTCTCCTGCGGCGGACCCCTATTAGGGGCCCAAATGAAAAGGCGTATACACGAACGGGCCCTTTCGAAGAATCACAGAATGAAATCGAGACCAGGGACGTAATTATGTAGGAATTTGGAAGAAACTCAATCTCCTGTCTCGGGGCCCACTCTGGTACAATGGGTCCGGGCCCCGGCAGTCCCAAACGGCAAAACCTTGCGTTACGGAAACCTGCTCATTATTTTTGTATTTCTTAACGGAGAGCACTGATGTATATAGATATATTGTGTAGGATATATCGGTACGATCTGGTTCTTTTTTTGGTTAATTACTATCGTTATCTTTGAGTGACATAGTTTTTTGGATAATAGTCATTGTTGTGCGGTTATCGCTGTGTTATGGTTATCGATACTGATGGACTGGTACTCGGAAAGCTTAAATGGGGAATTGTCGCGTCATTTTGGACGAGCAGAATTTTTCGAAAAATTTCCTTTTTCATTAGCACGGTGTAGAATTGTAAGGATTTTAGGAGTCCGACTAAGGGCTAACAATTAACAATGAGATTAGTACTCGTAGTCTTAATTGGATGCGCCAGCTGGCAGAGGCCGCTGTCTATGACAGTGCTGGCTGACTTAGGGGTAGTAGGTACTAGGCGGTAGCTAATAGGGTAGTTTAGGTAGACAATATAGCTAGGTAAAAAGATACCGTTAGCTCGCGCCTTACCGGCATTAGAAAGGGAGTTAGGTATATACTTTTGAAAACAGGAGGATTAATTAAAATTGACAAGTGTCCCGTGGTGCAGACCCGCCTTTATTGTACTAGGGTATACCAGAGGCTGTAGGTATGCGAATAGAACTAGGAACCGAGAACCTGAACTACAGTTGGTTTATAAATACATTTATTAGGATAGCATAGAAAAGTCTCAGCAAATCGTATTAAGATTTTTTTGCTCGTAGATATTTATTCGTTGTGGTTTTTTTCACTGAAAAAAGTAATCGAGTAATTAATCGGTAGCTCAGAGGGGGGTTGATACATTAAAGTATGCGAGGGTAGGTCTAAGATAAGGGTGAGTTGATGTCGGATAGCTGGTCATAGAATGTTCGGCCACGACGATATAAAGGAGTACCAGAGGGTGGTGGAGGGGGTGGTGGTGATATAGCGGCGGTAGCGAGTTAATGAGATTACTTTCCAGAGGGCCGAGGGAAATGAGGAAATCTGATTGGACGCTGGTAAAGATCATAAAGACGAGTAATTAGAGCAAGCTTTGTTAGCCCCCACAATGGGCCTTGGGTGAGGGTCATTTCCGTTGTATCCGAGGAGCCGATTGGCCGGATCGATCGTTCCTACCAATTCGAGGGTCCAGTGTGCCATCTAGTCTCGAGTAGCTCACAATCAGCGAGTCAGTCACTCCCGCGGCGGGGACCGTCGTTTCAGAATCGGTTATCCGGCCAAATTAGCAGCCGGAAAATTAGGCCTTTGATGTTGGCACGCCTTCGATTGTATTCGCCCTGGGAGAGGGTGGAAAAAAGGAAAATTGGACATGCCCCAACTGAACCCTCATGATCTTCCATTCCTTAGTATCCTTGTGCGAGCTTGCGGTTCCTTGATTCAAAAATGGTAAACGAGTTTTGGAGAAAGGAGGGGAAAAAATTTTTTTCATCCTCATTTTGAAAATTTCATCTTGAGTTACGCCCTTGCTGTCAGAATATACGATCTTAATGATTGTGGATAATGTATCTAGAAAATCGTGCTGTTTTTTTTAGGGGTGTCTGGATAGACTCCCTGTCTAGGATCTGCCACTTCAATTGTAACGGGATGGTGACCGGAGGGGGTTCGGGGTCGGGGTGGTTTAGCGAACGAGAGATGGAAGACTCTCGTAGGTAATAGGATTTTCCATCGAAGCATCGCGAGCAACCGTCACAAAGATGGCTGGTGTGTTAGTACCTGGCGGGATGGTACTGAGGGGGATGGTATAATTAAAACAATAGAATGCTTAATTAGAGTGGATAACCAGTGGGTGGCTGCAATGGGACGCCAAGGCAAAGTAGTAGTATGGAATAGTCGTAAAATGTTGGTTTTACTGGCTGGGCCGCAGTGTTTGCTGGTATCCGGACTTGCGGCAGGTGGATGAATAGATCCTACCCCAATCTACCCTTAATTTACCTTTGTGTATCTATTCAATGTGGATGTTAGGCGTAACACAGGCAGAATTGGGCTCATGGTTTGCCTTGAAGTAATGTGAAAAAAATTCCTTAAAAATAAACCATAGTAGATAACAGTGTAATATAATACAGTACTATACTGTAGTTGATCGTAGAATTTTTAAAATTTAGGGGACCGTTAGCAAAATAAATAAATAAGGCCCTCATGCACAATCTCCAAAAACACTTAGTAACCTCGTAATTTTATTTCTGTTACAGACACTGCGTGAGAAACAGTCAAAGCAGCAGTGGTAAGGCCCCGCGAGATTCGCGGAGGCCCAATCTTAGGAAAACAAGGCCCCGTGACAGTACTTCAAAATCGTGAAAGACATCGGACAAGGGCCCAGAGACAAGAAATAGGGAGCGTGAGAAAGGAAGAAAGAGTGAGAAAAAAGCTCGAAAGAGCGCGTGAGGCCCACAAGGTCCTCGAAGGACTAGATATATTATTTCCATAGTGTTGGTGGTGGGCGCCTAAGGCCCACCCTTTCATCGGTCAAGCTGGCGAGCGCTCTTACCGCTGGTATGAACCCCCACCACCCGGGCCACCCTGCCGCCTACCCCCATCATCCCTCGCTTTCGAGCAGTCCCCATCATTCGGGACCCGGTGGGGCCCACCATGGATATTCAACCGGTGGTGGTGGCACGACAACGACCCCTGACCTTCCCAGTCCTCATTCACCACCGCACGGGGCACCGTCGGATCCAGGCGCGCCGTACACCACCCTTTCCGGAAGTCAAGGAATGGGAAGTAATGGACATCACCATGGAGGTGGAGGGATGATGCCCGATCATCCGCATCATCCGGGTCATCTTCATCCTCATCATCCAGGCCACCCTGCTTATCCCCCCGTTAACCACAATAACAACTGCACGTTAAAGGTTAGTCCTAAATTTTCTCTTACAAGTCCCATACATACGTCATTCAATGCCCAAATGCACTGTGCACTTCTACACTTGACACTATACACTATACACTACGTCGGCATATCGATAATTCCAAGGAACAATAGAGACGGATACAATTATCAGGCCCCGCTTTCTCGTTGGGCATTAGTGTGACGTGACAAGGAGGCGTAGTGTCGCGTGAGAGAATAAACCGGGTGAAAGTTTGAAATCGGAAGTTTGCGGTGAACCGTGCAACAGTCGAGAATATAGGGTTGGTTGATTCGTTAGTCCTCATCATTTATCCAGTTCGGTAAGGCCCCCCCATTTAATGATCGCGCATTCGATACGTATGACTGGAGGACTTTGGATTTTGAGTATTCCCAAAGAAATTTGGAAAGTCCCAAGCGACCGTAACGAGAAAGGTTATACGACGGCGGATGGGAATGAAAATGAAAGAAATTTTGAGAGAAGGCGGAAAGGTTGGTAAGCCTGAAATTCTACAGCCAGTTTTCCGTCCGCCTTATACAGCTACGTGACCCTCACTTAGCTCGCCATTGACAAACGTAACAATATGGGCATTTACCATGGAGGAATATAATTGAATAGAGCAGCATGAGGGGCCTCATGGGGAACAAGAGAAGGGGAACGTTGGCGGGTTAGCGGGGAGTGGGAAGCAAGCCCAATACACTCTCGTTCTCTTTCACTCTATCTCTCTCTCTCTTTCTCTTCTTGATCCTCCATCTTTGTCAGTACGGTCCCTTCCCCTTTGAGCGTTAGTTAGGCCCTTTCTAGGCTCGCCTTTTTATTCTCCCCACTGCTGCGACGGGGTACCTGAACCCGGGCCCGCAAGGCATTCAGTCCCAAAGCGCTGTGTCGGGGCCGACCAGTCAGTTGGGGCCTGACTTCGGTCGGGGCAGGTTCGCGTATACTTATACTCGTGGCAGTGGTCTTCTTCTGCTCTCTCGGATTTTTTTTGTCCTCGAGATTCCGAGTGCGTCGTTTACTACGCAACGTCAATGCTACCTCGTCTGTTTACGTAAAGTCGTGAAAATTTTGTTGTGCTATTTTTTTTTATTCCGAAGCAATATCCATCTTCACAACAACGCGATATTTTTACTATCGTTCGTGATTTCCTTTGATACGGCCGACTACGTGGCGTGAATCGTGACCTGTATTTCCGAGTGTATCAACGCGTCTACACTATCGCTAAAGTCTCTATCTGCATCGCGAGTGAGTTCCAAAAAGTTAATTACATACAAATTGGGCATTGTGCTTAGTTGGTCACATCAAACGATATTCGTGTGACTCGTCCAACTACGTAAAAGTGCTCTACGAGGTACAGCACTGTAGAATCTTATTCCAAGAGAACGAATCAGAAGACATAACACACATACGATCCACGTATTATATTAGAACGTACGACCATGGAGGTTCACGCGCATCACTACAGAGCCATCACGTCACGCATGAATCAGATGAAGTTCTTTCCCGGAGACAAAATCGTAAGGATCCCACGGTCGCCAGTGATTCTCAACCAGTCGGATTGCAAATTGTTTGAGAATCCTTTTGACGGTGATTCTGACGCGTATAGTGATTTTTTTTTTTTTCTTTATCAACGAATCCCGTTTTTTTTTTATTAACGCTAACCAAAGATTAATTGTCAGGTATGATAAATTCCCTGTCTGAATACTCGTTGAGACGAATTCCAAGAATTTTTTTGACAAGTCAAACGGCACTTCCGACCGGTTCAGAATGAAATCGTTTGAAAGACACGCAAATTGTGTACCGTAGATCCTGGTCGACGGGATTAAAAGAGAAAAATCGTGTTACATATCCGCAGCAAGAGGGAGGTCCTGGTGGATCCACAAGTGTCCAGCAGTGCGCAGGATGCAATGGTCGAATAGTGGAAAGATGGCTGTTACACGCGCTGGATCGCTACTGGCATAACAGCTGTCTCAAATGTACCATCTGTAACGCAGCGTTGGCGGACATTGGTCAGTCGTGTTTCACCAAAGGCGGTATGATCCTCTGCAAGAACGATTACACCAGGTGAGTCAGTTGAACGTATTTTTTTATTAAAAATTATATATGGGTCATAGGGTCACGATCGCTATAGAGATGTGTTCCCTCCTACCCTGTCTCGTATATCGGCAAGATCACTCGACTCGATCTCCTTCGAGGGGATACCAGCATCATCCATTCTGATCCTTCTCCATGGATCTTGGTTGCCCCCCGATGGTAATTTGCTGGGGACCGTTCCAAATTTAGAGGATTCGAGGTCAGAGCGCAATTTAATGAGAAACAGACGCGACTTAGTTAGCAGCCCGCTTGCTCGGAAATAGATCTACTCCGCGCGGGCTCACTCATTCCATCTTTCTGTCTGTCTGTCTGTCTGTCTTCTAGGCTCGTGCCCAGTGTCGTTTAACCGATGAGGATTTTTAACTGCGCGTTAAGTGCCAATTATCTTGTCCCCTCATCAGTGGCATGCGATAGTGAAAATTTTCGAGAAATCGTATATAGGCATTGCCCCTCGTATGATGCCAGGGGTCCAAACAATGATGCTGGGACGTTATAGTGGTTACCTAAAGTTTGTGATAGAGTTCACTGGCCGAGTTAAAAAAAATAATTGATAAAGAAATATGATCAATTATTGATCTAGAATTATAACCACGGTCAACATCAGTACCATGAGACTGAGTCGTATGTATTACGTAATTTCGGCACCTAGTCTTGATCAAAAATGTGTCTACCAGAAATCAACTAATGATCAGTTTGAATGCAGTGAGCTCTATTTACTAAGATCAATCCAAGATCTGCAAGAGATGGTGTTTTTCAGTAACAGCTCAAGGGTGGAAGTAACTCAAACTTGAAGCGTGGCGTAATTCTTCTCCATACGGTTACGTCTGCGACGCGTAAGCTCTAATCTGTTGGCGTAACGGGAACGATTTAGCTTGAGCAGTATCAATATTTGA
This sequence comes from Pachycephus smyrnensis, assembly GCA_030142225.1. Lineage (NCBI taxonomy): Eukaryota > Metazoa > Arthropoda > Insecta > Hymenoptera > Cephidae > Pachycephus > Pachycephus smyrnensis. The sequence continues at coordinate 727,381 of JARQST010000383.1, forward strand.
CCACGAGGCGCCACCCTTGACGATGTTAGGGATGAGGGGTGGGATACATGCTCGCCACCTACTCTCATCATACGCTGGTGTACGTGAGCATATTGGTACGTTGGTTCATTTGGAGATGTCTCATAGTTAGGGCCTTTCGGCATTTACATGAGAGCGAGCAAATCTTTCGTATGGAAGGAAGAGAAGGAAGGGGTGGTTTTGGCGAGGGTAGCAGGAAAGTATGGTACCGCACTGGTATGGTACTATACGGCGGTATGGCAGTATGATGGTATATATATAGGGTAGAAAGGTACCGAGGAGAACGGGAGTTCGTTTCTTTTGGATTCAAGGAATGTTTCAATCAGTTTGATTGAAGGGCTGAGCTACGGCAAGAGGGTAAACTCGATTTACAGCCGTGTAGGGGTGATGTGGGTGCAGGGATAGAGGACGAGAGGGTGAGAGTGGTAGCTGTCGGGAGTGCCGGGTGTTCCTCTGGTGGTGCCTCTGGAGGAGTAGGAGTGGGTGTGGGATCTGTGCGGGGAGGGGGGTTGCGAGGAGGCTAGGGGTGCCACAATCACCGGGATGCGTCCAATCACCCTCCTACCACTGAGTTCGGGGTTCTCCGCAAGCCCCGCGCGTTTCAGCGGCTTCAGGGTGGTAGCTATACCGAACGATGGACGAGGGGGTTGCTCGGGACGGTCGAATCACTCAGCAGGATCAAGGGAAAACGGTGCAGAGGGACTCGGGAGCCAATCATCGCGCCGTTTTCCGCTGGAGCGCGCCGACGGGCCGACGCGCCGTGTCGCGGTGGTCCTGGTTTGGCCTAGATGTGCAATCAGACCGTTTCGAACCCCTTGTCACCCCTACGTTCCTACCTTCGGCGTCGCCACCACCACCGCCAACGCCACCTCCATCAGCACCATACCATCCTCCACCTCCTCTTCCTCCCCCCGACTTCCCTCCTCCTCCTCCTATATACTCAACTCTCACTCATCCCTGTACGTCACTTCCTCCGTTTCTATTCCTCCCTCTTCCTCTTCTGGCCGAATACCAAATTCTAGCAATTTGGTAGGTGGGTACTTTGTTGAATCAACATGATTGGGCTTGACGGAACCGGGGTGCGTCGCGACGCCTCGACCTGCTCGAAGCACCTCTCGCGGGACGTTTCTATCTACGCCATTGCCGTACGTATATGTACACACGTGCAATCGGGTTGTCTATACTTTTCTTGACTGACAGTCATGATTTCACATGGAATTCAGGTGATGCCCTACGCCATTGTCGATTCACTGTATTAGCCAGATGAATTTATTCGTTCCACGGACGGAATTTGGATATAAACCATTTATGGATGTCCAATACGTTCTCGTATCCGTGTCCTGCGTCCTTTTTCTTTTTCCATATCCCTGGAATTTGCCCCTTCCCTTGATTCTCGCGAAATTCCCTTTTACGAAATTCCCATGGGATAAGCCAAGTCCCGAGGGACTCGGTTGACCGAGTATCTTCCTCCACCGAGGAGCCTGACGAGACGTCGACGAGTCGTCGCGGCGCCAAGCGAATACGAAACTAGTCAATCAGGGATGAGAGTACACTCTACAGATACCGTAGCAGTGGCATCTCCCTCTCACCCCACCCCCTTTCTACTACTTCAGTACGAAAATAAATTCGAAATATATTTCAGGCCAGACATGCACAATTTTTGTCTACTTCGATATATCACCCATCACTATATCGTATACAGATATATAATACCCATATTGTACAGTACCTAGGACAAGGATGATTGTATGATTAAAAAAAAAGGTTAGAATTAATCGATACCCTTATCACGCCACTGCAAAGTTCACATGGTCGTTTCTCACTGTATTCATATTTGCGTATATATATACACAAATGAACCAGCGCAACCCTAAAGAATCGACTAATACAATTACCAAGGGTAAAAGAGGCGAAGTACGTAACATTGTATAAGCGGGTAGTTCTGTCCATGAAGAAGTGGAGGTAGTAAGGGATAGGTTGATATACATACAGTGGAGAAGGTTGAGAGAAGGTGGAGGGGGTGGAAAGGGGTGTTGCCAGTGACGGCGATAAGGGGTTCATTAGAGGCAGTTTATTACTGCCTTTGAAGTCTCTCGCGTGTTGCCGTTAAGTCGCTCGATATCTCGTAATATCTAGTTCTAATCTCGTAGGAGAAGTTAATTGCTACCACCATTCCCCACCCCCACCCCCTGCCATGCCCTGTGACTACCCAACAAACCACCCTTCTATAGATATCCTCCTCATTTGTCCCAGTCTGTCTGTAGGGGGTGAACACGTGTAAACCTCCCCCTCCCTCCCCCCGTTGTCCCCCTCTAGGATTTTGCCAGGAATTTCGCCTTTTATGAAATTCATCCCCCTCCCGTCTCCATCGGTTACCTATATGTACACATTCCTCTTATGAGTTTCATCCCCTTAATACATGGGGTATAGATTAAAGACTTTTTTCCCCCTATTCACGCAAGCGTGTATACTTAATGTCTACCCTTCGGAGAATCCAGCCAAGTTTTCTCTTTACAACTTAAATCACGGTTTGGTATTACTGTAATTATAGTCCTGCGTAAGTACGCATCCCTTAAGCAATCATAATTAAACTTGCCAGGGTTAATACAGGGCTGTCCAAATATCATTACTCGAACGAAACGCTGTCCCGTTTGATGTAGAATCAAACATAATATTCGAAATCCACGCGGTCAAACAAGCTCGGAACTAGTCCCTACCGGTGACCAACCCCTTTTCGTGCCGTTGATAGATATATATATATATTCACACACACGACCGGACTTTAGGAATCTCTTGTACGTTTCGCCAACCGAAAATCTGCTCTGAATTCATGTCGTAGAATTAAATAAAATTTTATAGCATCCAATAAGGCGATATTGCAATTTCCAATAAAAAACTAATCACGGACTTAATACGTCTAATCTGCCCTTGACTGTTTTCCCAGGGAATTCTGTCATAGGGAACTTCACGATTTCCCGTATAGGGAATATCGTTCTTCGCCTGTAGATTCTCTCGGACGTTTTTAAACGGAACGATTTTTTTCCCCCCAAAATATCTTTGCCGCGCGTGCTTATGAGTTTAGGTGAAAAAAAAAGAAAATTAAATATTTTACAGAGCAAGCGTCGTTTCGAATACGAATATCCTCGTTGGATTTTACGTGTTCCTCCGGGAAGGGAAAGAGGCGGAGGAGGGGGGAGGCGAAGGGATGAGAGGAAAAAAGGACGTGTGTCATGTTTGTCATCGGCAAGATATTAGGAGGCGTTTATGTCTCCCTCGTGATGACAGCCCCTTTGAGGTTAATAATAGTTCACGTATAAACACATTCTTAATATTCTCCACGAATTCACGAGGGTGTTTGCTCTGGTATTAGTAATGGCTGCTACGATGATGCCGTTTTGCTCTATTTTCAAGCGTTTTTAGTTACCATCGCCTCCACCCTCTTAACACGCACGACTATTTGGGAACTGAATGGCGTCCGCTTAAGCGCGCCATTTTTTTTTTTCGAAAGCTTCGAAATGCCTCGTGCCAATAGGAGACGTACGCGTCGCGACGCTCTTTGACTTTGCTAAAACTTACAACGGTAACGGTCCTACGATACCATATAAGAGATACATATATATACATATATTATACAGACCAAACGCACCACCGGAAGTTAGACTGTCAATTTGATATGTACTGTAGAACCATCTTCAGCTGGCGTGTTTGCACTGAATAACCCTGTATATATGTCACATGCGTGTACTACGTGCTATCCCGTATCGATGCGTTTGAAAATCCCTATAGCAAAACGTTGGGCCTAGTGCGCATGCGCGAAAGCTAAGCGCGTACACCAGACCGTCCATCCAGGTAATCCGAAAAAAAGCCAGCCGCTCCGACACGCCGGGCAATTACTCCCGGGCTTCCTTTTGTTTTCGCTTTGTTGCAATTATTGCCCGGACGTCCTTTGTTTCCGCTAATTGAAAAATACTCGTCGAGCCGCTCTCGTCGTTCGTCGGCCGGGCCGAACTTTATCGGCGGCGAGAGTTAACGTCAAAGACGCCATTCTCGAGTCCTCTGCCTTTTCTGTCTTTTACTCTTCTACCCTTTACTTTGTAGAATTCCTTTTTGTTTTATTTTCAAAGTCAAGGAAACCCTTTCGATTGGGGTTTTTTTTTCCTAAAAATTATTATAGTTGTTATCGAAGAAATAAAATTCCTCAGACGTATAACGTTTTAAAGGTGGAACGGGTATAATTGGCGACGCATGCGATTATATCAGTGTGTAATATTAATCGCGAGGAGTGGGATGCTGTTGGACCACCGGATAAATTCGTAACGCGATACAACTTGTAGCTAACGGAGGAAAAGACCGGGAGAACTTAATCCATGGGCAAATAAAATTGTACCCTGACAAATCTACGCTTACCGAATGATTTGTGGCTCCGTTTGATGCCTGCTGGACGGAAATAGAAACGCCTCGCGATCGCCGACGCTTGGCGTCGCGACGGTACCAATGTGAAGGCTTTCCCTAATGTTACGGATACTTACAGTGTTATCCCAGAAATTCGATTAATTACGGTCAAAGCTATACGAAGAATCACTGAAGAATATTGTTTAATAATTATTTTATTTAACGGTTCAATTACTTTTATTTCACCCTTACTTACACTGGTAATTGCATTGACAAGTTTTTTTTTAATCAAGTCTAATTGACAAGATGGCCGACTGAGAGGCCTTCGTTAATTTCGACTGATTTTCAACTTAAAATCTCATTCATCCTTTCAACCCTTAATTAACCTGCGGCTAATCTCTCTTAACTTCGTGATTATCCGCGATTCGTTAACCGTGCGAAACCCCCATGAAAAACCGGAACGACTCCTAGTAGAAATACTATGGTTTGCAAAATTCTCTTAAAGCCCTCTCTAATTAATAACTTTAGCGGAAAGTTTTTGCGACGCGTAACGGATCCGTTCAGCCGCTGCCATAGTGTTCGCGAAAATTTTAGCCAACTTCTTTCCGATCGTATAAAGACCCGTGAAAAACTGTTAAACCGACTAATCCATTTTGCCCGTCGTCATATATTTCCCCCGCGATTCTATACCTCGTCAGACGACATATATGTAGATATAACGGTCCCAGTAGTCCCAATTGTCCCAGTCTCTCACCGTCTACATCAACCTATATATATATATATATATATATTCATGAGAAGTCTACACGTTTATCGAGCATTTCATGAATTTTAATTCAACGCTGGACAGAAGAGCGTTAATATTTTTTCAAGCGACATTCACCGTGCGAAATAAAGAAAATAAACTTTGCCATCGGCCGAATTCTCCAACGGGCATTTCCCGTTCACATATGCATACGTTCGTATTACACTTCGTGGATATCCAGAATTTAAGGATAAAAGGAAGGGTGCAGGGCGTTACATAGAAATAGGGATCGTCACCATCTTCTATATATAGAATATATATAGAAGGGGTATCCTGGTATACATATATATATATATGTATACCAGCATTTAAAATCACAAACAATTCCTACCTGTCACACATGCTCTAACGATATAGCATATGCATACGTGGATGATGGATCAGACGTGACAGTACAGATCCTGGATTACTGGGATTTTAAATGAAACGTTAGAAGGAATTTTCGCCGAACCGACGGAATCGTCAAAGCTACGAATTCTCCTCCCCGTTTACTTTACACCAGAAATCGTCGTGGCATGTGTATCTCCATGGCCGTGGGGCTTGGATTCGTGTGTCTGCCCGTATAGCTCACGAATGACGTACACCTATACCCATACCGGAGCATGTACGGTGCACATCATTTGCTTGTAAAAATACAGCGCCTATAGCGGCAATTTGCAAAAATACGCGTGAATTAACGCCACCCTTAATCCGGGAACGAAATTCTCCCTCTAACACCTGTGCATACCTGTATACAGCTCGTGCATATATATATATATATATATGTATCTCATCGTATATCACACGATAGAATTCGTATATTGACGGCGGCCATTTCTTTTCGTGTCGTTTACCTTTAATTCTCCGTATGATGCAGGCGCGCATGCGCAAAACGTAGATGTAAATATTGAATTTAAATTTCCCGCCTTTTTTATCTTGTTTTTTTTATCTCGTCGGTGAAAAAAAAGTAACTAACTCATTCGCGTAACAATCTCGCGTGTCTGCCTAAAAGCAATCCTAGCTGGTAAATCCTTTTTTTTTAGTTTCGACTCTTTTTTTTGCATCCCTTGTGGTCTTTGGTAATGATCGAGCGATCCGTGCGCGAAAAGGGGGACGGAGAATGTGCGAAGGCAGGAGCGAAAGAGAGAGAGAGAGCTAAATGAGGTGTAAAGTTTTAAAATTCTCAACGACGAGGAAGAGGCCTCGTGGTTGACTATAATAATAATGCTATTTCGCGACTGCGAGTGGCATAGCAACTAGCACCCCCACCCCTCCCCTCCTTTCACCGCCGCCAATGCGAATTCCGAGGTGAGGTGAACCCAACAGTGGATGAGGGCCGTGAAGGGCCAGACAGGGTTACCAGAGAGCCAGAGGGGACTCTGACTCGGTTGTTCCAGGGGGCTTGTACCGTGTACCCAACCTAATAACCGCGATCAGCCGTCGCTTATGTGTACCTAATACATCAAATTATGCCGGCGTGCCTCGAATGATAAAACCAGCAACCAAGCAACCAGCTAGACAGCCAACAAGCTACTGTGGTGGTGGTGGTGGTCACCCCATCTTTCCCCGCGTGCATCATCCACTTTTCTCTTTCGCTAAGGAAATAATAATCGCTCAGGCAATTGGAATACTGTAGGATTTAAATTTCCCGCCATGAACTAGTCAAATGTCAGTAGAGGACATGGGGTTGGGTGTTTGAATGTTTTTTAGAAATTTTCTTTCATGAAAGAATTTTTTTTTGCAAATTCACTAAGCGTGGAAAGGGTTATAAAGAAATTTGGATATACATATACATATATATATATATATAGGTAGGGAAAGGTGGAGTAAAATTAATTGAGGGTGTTTAGGGAAAAAAAATGTATCAGTGTAAAATCAATATATGGTCAATATACTGATTATACCTGTATGATGATATATCTTTTTTTGGTTGGAGCAATCATCATAATATATATTTTCGGAATTTCTCTGACAGCATTGTTTCCTTAAGGGGCCCGTCTAAGCCCACCTTCCCCTATGTTATATTTTGCACGTTTAATCGTTGTCTGACATAAGTCGTTTATAAGTCTGACATAAGCGATCGATAAAACGTCTGGTTTAGTATTCGTTTTTCTAAGTTATGACCTTTTCGAGGAGGGGGGGATCGATACAGCGTCTCAGATTTTTTATTTTCAGCTTTCCATTTGAAGAATGGACTCCGCCGTGCTGCGATCTCTCTGCGCTTTTTATTAGTCATCCGATATCTTTGCAAAGAATTCTTTTCATTCCTTCCGTTTCCGGTATCATTCAAGCTCCGAAGCCTTTAGCTTGGCTCGCGATTATATTTATCGATGCTCACGTACCTAATTGGACAAACAATCGTTATCTCGCTGGTTGTGCTTTTGCATTCATTCTCCCTCCACTTTATTTTCTCCTCTCTCTCTTTCTCTCTCTCTCTCTCTCTCTCTCTCTCTCTCTCTCTCTCTCTCTCTCTCTCTCTCGTCAGCCATTACACTTATTGTTATCAATCACCCTGAATATTTGCGATCTCGTTTACCATTCCATTTTCGCGCATGCCAATTGTCATTTCTGTCCGTATACCTGTGGCAGTGAATTTTCTTTAGCCAATCATTCCTCAATCGGAATACGATTTCGTAACGTTGCGTCGACGCGAGTCCAACACAAAGAAGCAGGAAGACAGTCTGCGAGATGGCGAGATGAAGAGAAACGTGTTGACCGATTGGTACTTTCTATTTTTCTCAGTTATCTTGCCCAACGGCTGCCGCACACGTTTACATGACGTAACAGTAACGGCAAATCTGTGAAATCGATACCCAGGCAAGTGCCCATCGTCGGAAAAGCAAAAGCAAACAAAAAAATTTCTTTAGAAGTCTGACAAAAAATTTCCACTCAAAAATGACAGCGGGTATAAAGAAACAAGTACAAAAGAAAAGGAATTGCGTATAAAGCATCTCGACTTTATCGATGCCTTCGAGAAAGTTACCGTCCGCCGTCGGTAAAGACGATCCCTTGGTTACCGAAAGCACGCGATGCTTCCTTTTAACGCAAAATCTGTCTCATTAACAATCTAATTAATAATCCAATTACGCGGCAAGATACCCCCGCGGGCATATTTTCACGGTAACAGGAAAACAATTCTGTCCGACAAGTCCCTCCTTCTTCTTCTCTCTCCCCTTATTATCCCCATCCTCCTTATATACAGCTATAGGGGTAGAGAATGAGAACAGATAGAGGATGGGGTATGGGGTTGGCACGGAACGACTGCGGGGGTGGCGCGATGCTTAGACCTGTGAGAGAGGTTGGTGGGGGTAGGGCACCCCAACCCCCCGCAGAATTTAATAAGCAATTACCAGGGATGAAACGAGACGCATCTGTGTACCTGTATAACAAGAGGGAGAGACCGGGCAACCAATGCGAGGGTAGAAATGGCAAGGAAGATGGACGCACCACCGGAAACTGGCAGACGGGAGGGACGTCTGGTACGATAGAAAGACAGACTTGAGTACACAATATTTCCAATAAATTATGTTTGCATAGCTCGATTTACCTTAGTGCGCGGATCTGAACAGCTCTTGTTATGATATTTTTGGTACGCGAGAACCCTCGGATCATCGAATTCTTGTTACGGCAGAGGAAGAGGGAGTGTGCGGGGAGAGATACAAGAAACAAGAACAAGGGATGAAAAAAAAAGAGGGAGCGGCAGCCTTTAACTTTACACGGATATTAAATGCGAGCACGAATACCGATATTAAAAAATCAACCCTTATGTCTGAATGTGACATAAAAATTATTACCTATACGAAATTGTCACAAAAGTAATTAACAAATTTTTAGTACGGTCTTCATCATGTATATACATATATATACACTAGCGGGTGCGTAACGACGAAATTTAATGCTTCGTTCACATCGTTCGCGCACATGGTGTATAGATATATATACACTCACTACTAAGAAATAGCATGCATAATGACTTGTCCATACGTGACGCACAGTATCCAAAGTTAAGGGCAATTCACATACTACACAACAGCATACGAAGAGCACACTAAGATGGACGCCCTGGAAAAGGTGTTAATTACTATTTACCAGGTTAATTATCTCTCGCATAAATTGTCGCTTGGCCTCCTCTACCGTCCGAACCAGTTTTCGCCCGTGTTGTACACAGCAAAAGCGCTTCTCGAGCGTTCACTTACTTTCACACGCTAGTCCTCTTCCCCCCCCCCCCCCACCATTTCTCTCTGTTTCTCATTTATCATGCATTATCTTTATCCGATTCTCTCCCACGTGTAACAACCACAGAAGAACACGCGTCATGCATACGTACCTCTCTTACCGAACCATGTGTATATACCTTAATATATCGCGCAAAGCTAACACCTAAGGTTTGTGATGAGGAGTGTATACTGTGTATATGGAACATCGGGGGGCTGGTCAGCATCGTCAACACCGAGTTACCCCTGTCTCTCGTGAACTAGACGAAAAGGCATTAAAGACCTCTCAACATGCAGATTACTCTCTAAAGTCTTTGGACTTCCACGAAGGCTGATAGGCCAATTATTTAATGTCTGGCTAAGGCGTCGCGTTAACATCGCGTTGTATCACTTTGTTGAGCGACACCATGGTTTGACCATGGTTGAGCGTGGTTAGGTGAGCTTAAGCCAATGAAAAATATTAAGTTTATAGCAATAGAGCTGTATAGACGTTGGAGCTCGCGCGCGCCATCTGCATCTTTTTTTATGTATTAATGTACGGAATGTAATATGGTGGGGGTCCGAGGGGGGGGGGGGGGCGTCGTTGTATATTTTGTTGTTATTTTTGTGACAAGGGATTAGCGACGAGAAAGACTAAGATTGTGGAGATCGTTATGAGACAAGGTGATAAAGGAATGAATGATAAAGGGGGGATATGGCTATGGTGCTGGGGGGGGGGGGGGGGGGTTAGTTAGGTTATTGGGGATAAAATGGTAGAGGATACCAATCGCATTTAATAGCACGAAATTATGCTGAGATTGGATTTTAATTTATCCACTCGAGGAACATATTCAAATTGGCCTGAGGGAAATAACGAGTCCTTTGCCCAAGGGTCAAATAAATTTCCTTTCTGTTAATGATTATGTAGATTGAGCGACATTTCTTCGGACCTCCTCTTACTCTTATGCTACGTATTCTTTTCTTTTTTTAATTCTTTTTCGTCTTCGTGTGCCTTTTTTTGCCGAGCTCCAGGAACGTCGTTGGGACTGGCTCGAATTAAAGTAATTGCCCGAGTTCGTCCGATGCTAACCGATACTCGGTCTGATCCCGTTTGGGAATCCATTTTGTCATGGCTTGCGGAATAACAAAATGGCTGCTTGTTACCGTTGCGTACGGATTTAAGATAAACTCTATCTCATTTCAATAATGGACCGTACGTGTATCTGTATATGATATTCTAGGAATCTAGGGATTCTTTTAAAGAGGTCAGGTTAGGTTAGCCACGATACGACAGCACAGACATCGTTATTACAAACTAGATAGGCCTACGCGACGCCGACGATACGTATTTCTGAATTTTCCATTCCAATTTTTAACCCTATCCTCTGACCAGCATTTTTCACCCCTATCTGTCGGACACACGGTAACCTCATCCATCGTGGCGTGCGCTATCTTCCCCACATTCGGTCGGCAAGGGTTTTCGGACGGTGGTAGGGGGACGGGGGTAGGGTGTTTCAGACCTTGCTAATGAGGCGATTCGTGCTGGGTGGGTGATAACGCTATCTTTGCTGCTGCAACGCGAAAAATCCTTGAAGTAATTGTTTTGAAAAAAAAATAAAAGCAAAAAATTCAGCCACAATAAAAGTGCACCGGATGCTGCAGAGAATTTTTTTTCAATTTTGAAATTCGTAAGTTCCATATCCACTTGTACTTTTTTTTTAAATCACTGCCTCTCCATTTCATTTTTCAAAAATTATTTTTACCGACAATTTATCAAAATTCTGCAATAGGTATATGGCCGTCTTCGCTAAGGTACATAATAGTGTATCGTCGGCGCGACCGAAGATAAAGCGACCGAAGATAAACCCTCTTTCAGAGGGTTAGAGAGAGGGTGAAGGACTGCTAAAGGTTTCGTATAAGGGTTGAAGATTGTTAGGGGCCAAGGCCCGAGGCACGCGGTTCCCCTGCATTACCTACGTTATTTTACCTTCTATTGCGTTACGTTGCGTGCCGTAGCCACACGGATTGACGATAACAAATTTTTTCTTTGATTCTCTTACGTAAAAGTTATTATTCAGTTTTTTTCTACCTATCTCGTAAAAAGATTGACAATTAATTTAAGAATGTATATACTACCTCATACTTATGTGTAATTAATGGAACCAAAAAAGAACGTGTCGGTCCCACGATTGTCGGTTTTTTAAAAATATAATTACACCTGCGTTTAAATGAATTTCTTACCTAAGTGATTTTATAATTATCGTATTTCCCGCCTTTTCTTTTTTAACGATTAACGTGTACTACCTTTACTTTTTGTCGGTTCACCTGCCATTTTCTTGATAGGATCTGTATATACCTATATATACGTATACATTTTTTCCCTTTGAAGCAGATGCAGATGCATGAGACTATTTGATTTGAATATTTGCATATATTTATATATGTTATTAATACGTGCTTTAATCCAAAGAAAAAAGTTAAAGCCACCTAATAGAAGTGACTGAAGTAAAGGCAGTGTGCAAAATTGATGGATGTTTTTTTTATTATTGACAGTTTTAAAGTTATTGATGACGTAGACCGAATCGTCAACCTTGAAAATGAGTCGCGCGATGCAATTACTGGATAATTTTTTTTTCTAATGACTCTCCCCATTAAAATTAATCATCCGTTTAATGGCGTGATCCTTCAGTATATCGCACAATCGGACACATTTTTAATCCGCACGTCCCACATCTTTTTTATTTTACAGTTTTTATTTATTCCACCTCCCTTTTCACTTGTCTATACCTTGTGCACGCGTATCGTCCAATATCACGCGATTATCGTGCAAAATTCCATATCGCCTCTCACACATGTCACACACACTCGCCTTGACTCCCATAAATTGTCTGCCGTAGAAATTACAAAATTTATTCCCAAAAGTAGAAATTTCGAAGAAACACAATAAAGCCACTGTTACCGAACTGTTCCAATTCACGAACGAACTCTAACCGTTCTCCCTTTCCAACCTTTGACCCAGTTAGTCATGTCTTATGTGTGGTATCGATTCGCGTATTGGCACGAGAACCAAAAGTACTATATAGGCTAATGATTCTAGGGATTTCCCTCGAATGACATACACAAAAATCCACCCTCTCTTTCCCTCAAAAAACATATTCAAGCATTTGCACCAATTAAGTATATCATCACTATTGAACAAAACCAAAAAAAAAAACAAAAAATTAAACAATTTTTTTAAAGAGAAATCTAAAAAACCACCCTACCATCTCCAGCATGTATAAGCACACACGGGATCCACGTATCAGCTATACGCGTGATACTTGTGTAAACCAATGTTGGTCACGCAGTGAGAAGGTTGGCAGCACCGAATCGACCTTCTTACTCTGTAAATGGGATTCAGGCAGGAACCTGAACCCGTGGCAAAGGAGAGAACTAAAGTAAGGAAAAACGAGCATACGAAGGGGGGGGGGGGGCGGCGACGACATCGCCTGCTGCAAATTGCAATTTTGTTGTGAGATCATTATAAAATACATAATGCACTCCCGGGGCAGCAGCAGCAGCAGTGGTACCAACCTACTCCTTTACTTCTACGTACAACCATCCCTCCTCTTCACCTCCGTCACCTACGTTGCCTTCTCTACCACCAATCTAGCTTCGTCTCAGCCCCTCCCCCCCTCCTCCTTCCTGCCCAGCTTCCCTCTGTACCAGTCGCAAGCTTCACCACCAGGACCAACCGTACACACTATCGCTATAGTAGCACTACCTAGTAGCGTACCAATAGTGGCCTACGAGTACTACTGGGTACTTCCAGTAATATCTCTATGTAGGTTGGCACCACTGTTATGTACTCTACTACTATCAGTGTACCAAGCTTTCCCAGGAGTGTACCAGGCAGCGTCTCGTTAAAAGTTTCTAGCGACGCGTATTCTTAATAGTCTGCGCGCGGACACGCCGTCATTAAAATTATAACCAACCTCCCGACTTTCTCGGTCCTTTTCCCTGTTTCACCCTCCCTCGTCCTTCTTGTTACCTGTTTCCCCCCATACCCCTCGCTTACGAGGTGAACTTCCCCCTGGTCTCCACCCTGTACCACCCGCGTGGATCACGATTATACACGAAGGATTCGAGTGTGTCCGGTTTTTTAAAAAAGGTTTTACGAGGTCAGGACAATATTTTTTTTCATTTTTGTTTGTCAAAAAAAATTTTTCTTTAGTAGCTACCGGTTTTTCCTGTTATCCTCCAATTCGTAGGAGCATAAATGAGCGTGAGGCAGCGATGCCGGTTAAAAGTTTCTGGCTATGTAAATAGTTGAGGATTTTTCTTGGAAGAGGCAGCTTATAAGGGTTGTTATGGGGTGGGACGGGAGGAGGGATGAAAATGGAAATGTAAGAGAGATGAGGAGTAGGTGTGCATGAAAAAAAAAAGCTGACACAGAAGACGGATAAAGGAAAAAAAAGATGGACAAAACGAAGGAGGTGAAATCGCCGAGAAAGCCAAGTATACGCGAAACACTGTTTCTGGTATAAAAGCCAGGTTTAAATTGAAACTTAGCGAAAGTTGTGGGCTCTGTAAATATGTAAATATGGCCGGTGCTAGTCGATGTTATTATATAGTATAAAGTAAGTAAGTAGTAACTCCCACCTCAGTTTTGTGCTCGCGATGGAGATGGGATATATGAGTAAAGGAGGAGAGTGAATGTAGTATAGGGATAAACTGGAGGTGAGGAACAGGGAGAGGGGGGAGGGGGGCCGAGTCTAGAGGGTTACTGGAGGAGCCTGGTAATCGTCCGGTATTTAAGTAGGGAGTTTAGGTACACCGGGTATATTTAAACGCGCTTATTATCATATAAATACAAGTTGGACGTTCAATTTACGCGCCAGAGAGCCAACTCTCTCTCTCTCTCTCTCTCTCTCTCTCTCTCTCTCTCTCTCTCTCTTTCTCTCTTTTTATATATACGTATATGGGCGTATACTATGTGTGTCTCACTTGCTGTCTTACCTATATCGTTGCTTTACTGTGTTGGTAGAGTTACAAAAGGTATTATTATTCTGACCGTACCGTTTAGAAAGTTTTGGTGCCCCCCCCCCCCCCCTGGATACTTTACGTATACTGAACTGTACTATTTACCATGAGTGTCTGCGTGTGCGTGTGCGTGTGTGCGTGTGTGCGTGTGTGTGTGTGCGTGTGCGCGTGTGCGCGCGCGCGCGCGCGTGTGTGTGTGTGTGTGTGTGTGTGTGTGTGTGTATATTTATACTACTCACCTACTACGTTTATTCAATTTATTTTACCTGGTCTTACCCAATATCAATTTTGAGATTATATTGTCGCTGTCCATGATATTAAATTTATACGTCGGCACAATTGTTATGTATATTGCGATTTTATACGTTAAGCAAATATTAGTGGTAAAGATGGGGCTTGTTTTTCGTTACCGGTGGAGTACTGAAATAATTTTTGCCTTTCAATTTTCCTACCTTAAAATTTTTATTTCGGTAACGAACGTATGTTTCGGTTCTAGGGATTTTTTCCCGGCCATCTGTCAGAGTCTGAATGTAAAGCGTACCGAACAAGAATTATGGATTGCATAATTTGTTGAAGCCATACAGCAAAAGTTTGCAATTCGATTTTTTGAATTTGAATTTTGAAAGATTTTAGTTTTTCGAAAATCAGCTCCTTTATATCTCAGCGTGAAGACTGCGCCTCCGATTTGACGCAGCTAGTTGGTTTCACCACCCTTCGTCCTTCTCGTTTCCAGAAGGACAATTTCCAACCCCCGACAATTTCGCCGACAAAGTCGCAGAAACAATTCACTTACCCGAGGGCGCTGAACACGCGACAAATATCCGTGCGACGGAAAACGGAATTGCCCGACATAGCCCGAGCGAGGTTGGTTTGATGAAATTGCAAAGCAACTAAGTTTTAATTTGTCCTCGCGTGACGTGGATTACGTCTACCGGGCCTTTTATTGACTTGGTTCTCTTATGCCCTCTATACATACATATATATATATATATAAAAGCTTTCCTCCCCCTCACCTCCCCAACCATCCCCACCCAGTTACTCCTTCTTTTTATGTTTTCTCATGAAACCTCTCTTTCTTCCTATCATTCTCTCTTTCTCTCTCTCACTCTTCGTCCTCTTACTCAACCTTTTACACGTTTAAATCCCTTTTCGCTTAAATCCCCTCCCATGGGGTGAGAAACTTTGCGCTACTTTGTCGCATATTTGTTTTCCACCGAATTGGTCAAGATCGCTCGAGTAAATTAGTGGATTTCGGAGGGTGCGTTTCACTTACCCTTATTACAGGTATTACCTGACGTAACGTATGCATATTTTGTCATTCAGTAAGGGAATGTTTCTAATGACTTTCATTGACTCACCCTCTTTATTTTTCACTAAATGATATAATATCGTATTTTTTGTCTTAAAAAAAATTTGTAATGATAACGTCATCTTATGGCAATTAATTACCCCGTTTTCGTTTCCTTACGTGACGGTATCCTCAGATCTTTAACTCTTCTCTAACTCTCCTGACTGTGACTTAAGGGGGTGAAGGGGTAGTGCTAAAAAATTTTCGAAATTACGTAGAAACGCGAATTTTCTTATTTAGAATCGATTGCGACACGAAAAAGTCAAGGAATTTCGAAAAGCCAGTCGCGTCCCGCGGTCACGTATCACGAGTCCAGGAAAACACACACGCAAGGGACACGATGTTTAATGGAAAGTCATAATAGGTCGATTAATTACCTGGAGCGGCTAATCAATCACATTTGATACACTTATAATTAGCGTGGCCACGGTTCGTTAAAAAAAAAAAGGAATAGAAATTAAAGAAAAAAGCGAAATCCGGCTGGACGAAAATGAGGAGGGAAAAAAGAGTGGCGTAAGAGGGTAAGAGGGAAGGAGAATCCTTAGAAAGAAAGAGAGAGAAAGAGAGAGGTGGATAAGCGGTGAGAAGAAGAGGACGAGAGAGAGAGAGAAGAAAAGAAAGAGAGAAATTAACACGCGCTCTGTAAACTCTCTGAAGTCTTCTCCAGGTAAACGAAGAAGGTCGAACCGGTAGAATCGAGAAGAGAAAAATATCGTAACGTTACTTCTGTAGAGGCGTAGATACGTGAAACGTAAAGGCAAACACGAATAGACGCGAAGACAACAGATGGCTAAGCGGCAGCTCTAGCAGCTGCTTAAAATAATTACTTATTAATTATATCCTCCATTTCTGGTAATCAGCTCTCACGATACACGACGGAAAAGCTCGTTACTGTGTTACAAAAAAAAAATTCTATATCCAAGTCGCGTTCCAATCTCTTTTCAAAAATTTCTAGAAAAATAACGTTTGATTGCTGTTAAATACTTTTTATTGCCGTTATCAGTCGTTACTGATTAGATGAAGGAAGGTTATACATACGTAGACGTTAGATATACGTCTAAGAGTGATAAAAGCAAATATACAGTTATTTTGAATCTTTTTTTTATCTCAGTGGAAATTTATACTGAAATTTTGACCGGTAACTCGTGAATGCACGGAAATTAACTCGCTGATTTCACGTCCTTGACATTCTCTTTCAGCGATCTCATTAAAGATCGTTATGGCAGTCGCTTGGCACTTTCGAATAATATTCGAGAGATGTGTTTTTTCGACAGGTGTCCGGATATTGGGCAATTCGAGACAATTTCTCGAAAAAATATTATATATATAGAATTGATAACACACGCGCGTTATCGTTACACTCAGGATTGCAATTTCGCATACGATATATATATATATATATATACATGAACGATCACAAACACCGTATAACGTTACCATGTTAAATGATTTAACCGATCGATCACGATTGGATCATGAAACGAAGCCAGGGTTGTCTTTCGTAATAATTACGCGCTCGCTAATTACATTCGCTCGTGTCCTTCGAGTAGAACGATCTGATCTCACGGTCGATCTCGTCCACCAAGATTGGAAGTCTTGGGGTTTTCGGTTTATCGCACGAAGTATAGCCTTTACTCGTGTTTTGTTTTTACTCGAGAGTCATTTACAGACAGTTCAAGTAATCAGTAACTGTCTTACAGTTTGTAATCTATGAAAATAATTGGACGAAATTTTCTCGTAATTAATATAGAGAAGTAAATGACTTTTCTTACAAGTTAATTATTCATATAGTTTAATAGTATAAAAAATAATTTTTTTTAATTAGTCGATCAATATTAATCGATATTCGTACTGAATTAATTATTAAATCAATAGCTACACCAGCAGTGTTAAAAAAAGCGTAATTAGTGATTATCGATTACCTAAATTTCCTAAAAATATAATTAAAAATATAATGCGCGTCGTACGTTCTTATGATCCCTAGGAAGTGATCGTGCACTAAGGGTAGTAGAGAGTGCCAGAGGGATTCCAATTAGAATTTGAATATTCCCGCCAAAGGTGCCAGTACGCTGTAGGAAGACACAGCTTGACTGCGCATGCGCAGTACTATGCGCATTCTTCTGCGCAGAATCTAACCTAAGACATTAGAATTTGTACGGAGATTGAAAAATTAACAATAATCGAGAACCACTGCTCCCTGCGGAACAATGTAATTACTTATTGGCAATAACGAAATGGGTGGTAGTGAAGAGAGTAAACGAGAGAGAAAGAGAGAGGGAAAGAGAGCGATTTAGTGAGAGACAGAAAAGATGTAGACCCAAAGAACGTAAAGATATAGAAAGATTGAAACGAAGCAGCGATAGGAACGCCGAGTGGACGAGGTATTGGTGCAAGCAAAAAGGTAACTCTGTTGAAAACTAATCAAGATATATTAATTGCAGTATACTTCACTTATATTGCTTTCTACGGTGCCTCGCGCGCTCCGTGCTATTATTGCAAATCACTCGTCTGGATCGCGTCGAGATTCACCAGGATATTGAGGCGGAGGAGTACGTCGAAAGGTACCAAGTGAATACCATCGGGAACAAACGAAAAAAAAAGACATATAGTGACAGAAAATATAGCGAGCAACGATTAGAAAAATTTATTAAAAAACTAGTGAAATCTTGAAAGTCAAGAAATATTAGAAACAACTTTTTATGCAATTTAATGCAATTCATTTTATAGAGACACACGACTTACTTTATTGTGAAAAATCGAGCATATTTTAATTGTCTCTATAATCCGATCGATCGTGGGAACCATATTACTTTGTCTCGAACGTATTAAACTAGGGTATATATATACATACTACAGTGACTATTCAGGGCCACGATAATTGGCCGATTTCGCGAAACCGAGCGACGCCCCAGCAAAAAGCTCCAATTTAACTTAATTAATCCATTTAAATTAGCTGCTTCTTTCCAACGGGATGTATATACGTATATACACCAGTAAGGATATAAGGGGTGGCGAGAGAAGTTGGGGGTTGGTGTGCTCGGGGTGGGGTAGGGTAACTTGTACGGTTCTACGCACACAAACGTAATTCTCTTCTACCTTGTATACTACTACAATCAGCTTTAAAGTAATACGTCATATATACATATATATATAACGAAATATATATGTATACATAGGAGACTCCGAAGTAGTATAGAGCAATAGAACAGAAATGTGGAAGAGGAACGGATGAAAGAGGAGGAGGTGTGTTTAGTAAAAGGGGTAGTACAGAATGAGATGCAAATGCCCACATGTGTCGTACGTGTGTGTGTGTGTGTATATATATGTATATACTAGTATGTAATATCATTGTATGTGTATATATGTACACCTACACATAGTCACATTTAAAGACGCACACTAAACTCGGACGCAGTGCCGGCCCTAGCAATTGATCGATGCCCCAACCCTCGGGGGCCCCCCTTTGCTACGGGGTTGGCTAGTCTGGAGTTGGGGGGTGGGGGGGTTAGGAGTTTGGTGCCAGGATGGATCAAGGGAAAACGGGTTATACGGGGAGACAAAGGATGCAATCAAAACGTTAATTACATTAAAATGAGTCGAAGATCAGACCAATCAGAACACTGCTGATGGATGGATAGGTTCAGACACGATGTTTGAGCGTAACAAGCAATATTTATTTTTTCAATTTTTTTTGAAGGAAGTAAACAATTTTTTGGGGGATTTTTGGCAATCTTCGAATTCGTTATTGAAAATTTGAATTGTCTATGACAATGTATATGGTGTTTAATTGGAAGCTTCGTTTGGTTTTTAATCACGCGGAGTTTTTGGAATTATTTAATTGAACGAAATGTGATTGAGTGGGGAAAAGTTTTTGCTAGTGCATGTTACAATCGAATTAATGGATTTTGAATTTTCGATGGTTGTTCGTATTCTCTTGCTTGTTCGTAGGTTCTTATCCGTCACTAGGCCCGGCTAATATCTCAGCCAACTTCTAATATGAACGCGCGTCTCGTTATAGGTATATCGCAGCCAAATTGCACTCGCGAGCTAATAGGAATTTTGATTGACTGAATTAAATGGTTATTGGAAACGCGGCTTTTTATATCGATTAGCTTTATTAGGCCCGGGACGCGCGTGCATGAATGGGAAAGGTATACGGACCGGGGGACGTCTAAGAAGAATCGAACAAAAAAAAGTTCACTGAAGCAATTTGTTCGTAACACTGAAGTCATTTTCTAAAACGCACACGTACATTCATATACGTGAATATAGACACAAAAAAGAAAGGTCTATAATCACGTGTCTACGCATCAAACTCAGGCGTCGTTATCGCCTCCATTTTGTTCCGGGATCACCTAATTACCCTTCTGTTCGATAATAATTTAATTGACTTGAATGATCAAAAATCATTATTCTCAACACCCGACATTCTTCCGCGAAGATTGTTCAGTATAGTGAATAGACGGCCATCTTTCTTTTTTACAGCCATATTGTAATACCTATACAGCATCCAGCGCAAGATTCAATCCGGTGAAATCTCACGATTTATTCGAAAGTCTATTCCAATTTAATTACCTAAATATAACTAACCAATCAGCTCGATCACGAGTCTGGCTGTTGAAGTTTTTGCAGCTGGGCCCGCGAATCACGTGCGGACCAAATACAACGCCGGGAAACAAGAGCAAAATTGTTCGGTCCAGTTACATCAGCTTTCTTCTACTTTCCATGAAAATCAACGGCAGTTATACCGTTACCATTTCAAAATTCATCACGGCTACGGATTAGTTTGATTTCTATTCAATTTCCTGACATGACCAATCTCCATCAATTTTAATTATTTCATCTTGCTCCGATTTCACGCTAGTACCATCTGCATTGCTCCGACTCTCCCCTCTCCTTACATTCATCCATATGTCCTCTTGGATGCTGGGCTACGTTGAATAGGTACATATACAGGGTTGTTCAGCACAAACGCACCAGCTGAAGTTGGTTCTACCATAGGAAATCAAATGGACTGATTAACTTCATATGGTGCGTTTGGCCTGAATAACCCTGTATATACATATATATGTATATTATATATATAGACATATAGGCATATACTAATCAGGAAGCTTTTGTACTCCAAGCATTTGCTACAAAGCAACTATCACGTGGGCTCATCCAATTCTCTTAGCATCGCCCGATAGATACGACGAAGTCAAGTTACGTGTCTTGGATTTGCATCCCTGGCACTCCCACTCTTTCTTTCGGACTCCCTCTCTCATTCTCTTACTCTCTTTCATCATTCTCTGCGTAGTGTGTGCTTATTTCACTCTGTGTATTCCTCCTCCACGCTTTTCCCTCGTATTCTCAGTTCTGTATATATACATATATACACACTTACATTGCGTATATAGGAGGTATATATATAGTCTCGGACTGCTAATGAGTTAGCCTGCCGGTCCCTCCTAGCCTCGTCCTCCCTGCCCCCACTTTAATTGTCTAAAGCGCAAATTGGGCGGCTTTAATTAGCGTAATTATTTGGTCCGTTTGTTTGTTTGTACGCTTCAAGATCCTCGAATCAACGAAAGTATCCACACTGCGGGTTTTAGGACGGATATAGCTGGTATCTAGCCTAGACTACACAGACTATATATATATATATAAATACACGCTCATATCCGTTATCCATATAGTTATCTTAAGCACGTAGTCGGCTGTTGTCAGGTATATATATATATATATATATATATATATATATATATATATATATATATAACTACATCCTTGATTGCCTCCTCACATCCCAACTCATTATCCTAACTTACCTCGCATTGTCGCGGTTTATTTGATTTTTTTATTTTTTTTTTACATTTTTTTTCCCCCTCCCAACACTCGGACGCTCTCCACGTGCCAGAAGTACAAAACCTAGTGTATGCTTTACGGCGTTCGTAATAAATGACTGTTTTATCTGACAAAGGTTATCTTCGACCGCGCAATGATACGGCATTAATGGGTTAGAATGTCGGTGTGGGAGGGCCTCTTATTAGCCAAGAAAAGTAACATTAAAGACCAGCATAACAGAGAGGTAAACAGCGTTTTATACAGACGCGTGAAAGTTACAAAGCAAAATTATTTAATGACGTCCACAGAGACGCTCCTCGACGGCTCTTACCGATCTTCTTCTACGGTACGTTGATGAGGCACGGTTAAAATATCTCGTTTGGAATCGATCGGCGGCCGTTCGTGTTTTGCCATTAATCCAGAGCACGGAGGACGAGCTAAAAAGTGGACGGCAGCAGGAGAAGGTGTATGAAGTAAAATAAAAGGAGTCTGCCAGATGGCGGGAAATTCGAATGAATTACGTTAAAAATTTCATTGGCGTCACGCATCGTTGACCTTGAGAATTTCCGATGCCGTCGACGTTGCGTTTCTTTGATTCGTTATTATTTTTTTTTTTTCTTTGTATTATCCCTTATCTTGGCTACGACGATCTTGCGAGTACTCCGACACTTTCCGTCTTTTTCTTTCAATGTGTAACGCATCTGGTATATGTATATACAAACGATTTCACGTATCCTCTGTGACCCCTAACGAACAGCCTCGGCAAACGAAACCATACGGAATTGCTCTATTTTCGATTTCTTCGTAATTACTAATTAGAGGCCCCGACGGTCTCGCCGATGAAGTAGAACAGATAGGACAGATGGCCGTTGGTAATTGCACGGGCCGAGAGTATAGACTCGGAGTCGGTTTGAGTAAGTCGAGTCCGAGTCAAAAACTGGACTCTCTTCTAGACATATTTCTATATATACACATTGTAAATATAGAAGGCAAAAGTCCTATTTGAGAATTGAGAACCGGCAAACGATTTCGTACGTATGTACGTCACATATGTATACCCACTCAGCACTATGCATATATGGTCTTTATATATATGTATATATAAAACTTGTCCAGGGGCAGTTTTGAGAACTTCGCCGATTATGGGGCATTCACAACGGCAAGCTGAAATGTTCCTTTTTAAAAAAACTAAACCTTGGGGTATCTAGCATTAGAATTCTAACCTAACCTAACCTAACCTAGCCATTTCTAAGCCCATCACAGTTCCGGGTGCCTAGTATTGAAAAATTTTGAGAAAATTCGGTGTGGTCGTCGCTTGATGGCTCTGGAAACTGTCCTTGGATATAGGATTTTTCCAGGTCAGTCCTTGAAACTGCCAAGCGTCCTCAAAGCTGCCACTGCATATATATATATATGTCCTGGAAACTGCCCTCAGATATATTTATATCCATATATAATATATATATGTACACGAAAGCACGTACGTCACTTTTTTCCACGCACTCCCCACATCTCCATTTGTCCGTGTCTACATGTTAATCAGACTCCGTTGATTAGATTATTAATTAACTGGACGGCCCTTCTCTCCGTATGGTCGTTAAGTCCACGACCGTTCGTTGTTAATGACAAACCGTAAGACTTACGTATTCGTAGAATCCCACGAAAAAGACGCGTTCCAGATCTCGAAGAAACGAGATCCCGAATTTAATCCAATTGAGGGAAAAACAAAAATAACATTACCAACGCCTTTTCCAGTGTAATTATACTTCGAGAGCCAGCAACAGTATTAAAGGCCACAAAGCGTATACAAGCCATAGCGTAGACAATTAAAAAGCTTTATGGAAGAAGAATTGAAACGTCATTCCTGGCAATCATCGAGAGCCGCCACTCCGTACCCGGCAGATCCCCGGCAGATAAATTAGCAATTTAATTATAGAACTGTCAAGCGGCAACTAAATTAATAACGAGAAACCTCCAATCCAATCCAATCCAATCCGTCCTGGCAACCATTTGCGCTTACGACTTCGAGTCCTACATACAGTCATAGTTAACATACAAATACAAGATTCCAACAAGAATTATATATATATGTAAAACAACATAGCCACAGTCATATATATATATACACACCCACAGTAAACATAAACAACGTATTATATTGTATTCTCAATGTTTTCTGGGTTGTATACCTACAGACAACAACAACAACAAGTATACAACAGAAAAATCATGCATGTGCAGATGTGTAATTTCTGTGTACGTTGTTCTGGCGCACTGTGTAGAAATGGAGGCCTTTCACATTCCGGAGAAAATATATGATATGCATCGTCTTCGGGTTTAACGTGTATCTATCGGTATGGTTACCTTTCGGTATGGTTTTGCTTGGGATGTCCTGAGCATTGCGTATGCACGTTGCACGTACGTGCATTGCACTTTGCGTTATGCACTTTACCTTGTTTCTGCATCCAATAAGGAAGCATTGCTCGACGATTACTTAAGGCCAAGGGATGCTGCGTGCCTGGACCTAGACTCTATGCACTGCTAAAGTGCCTAAGCTCAATGCTCGTACAGTACGTGCAATTACGTACGGACGTGGATTATTGGCTCCTCGTTAAGACTAACTTTTCCAGCTTTACTTAATTACTGCCGGCAGTGCGTTAAACAATCGTTGCTTTCTGCGCAGCTTCATTATAGATATATATGTATATGCTATATACTCTGCATGGATAGTATATGCTATATATATATACGCAGTAAAAAGTGGCTGAGGAATATGGAAATGTCCAATCGATCATATCAATTAATGAGTATCGAAGCTAATTGCTTTATAAACGTGGTATTTTATGAGCCGTGCAAAATGCGGATTTTCTGCAAGTCCGACTGGACAGATTTGCATAGGGATATTTATGTCGTGTGCCCGAGCCAGCAAGTACTTAGTAATACTGTAATTGTATGGTAATATATATAGGTATATATTCAGTCTTTTTTTTCCGGTTGCTATTTTTGTTTTTGGAAATTTTTGTATTCCAGTATTTTCATACACTTTATGGATGTTTTGTCTGAGTCGGATTAGACTAATCCGCTGAAACAATTTTACGGATAGAAGTTCATTGCGCTTCCGGAAGGAATGAAGCGAATGAGAAGATGGAGGTCTGGTCCATACTGCTTTCAGTTTTGATGCTATTCTACTTTCTTCTTCTCCGCTGCGGTCTTTCCGCGCTAGGTATTTTCCCACTGAAACGAAAGATGAAATCGCTGCTGTATTCAGATTCGACGTAGTATAACGAGAAGAGTATATGTATATATATACGTACGCATACGTATATAAGAAGAAGCGAAAAGCAGCTAACTAAGAACTAACAACCCGTGCAGATTAAGCGAATAATTAAAACCAGTTTGGCGCTGGTTAGACGCTCGTCGCCGCGACGCCGCTCTCCGATTCCGTATGGTTGTTCCAAAGATCCCGCATGAAACGTATACCAGAGAGAGAGATTTTAAATTTTTCTGTAAAAAAAAATTAACCAACCTTAAGCTATAATATAATGTATAATAATACAGCACAGTAAATATATATATTTTTTTTTGTTAAAAAAGTAGAACAGCGAAAGCGCGAAAATACGAAAGCGTCCGAAGTTTTGAAATTGACAAGGTAGGAGATAGGGAGACGATAATTCTGAGAAAATGCACGTACCAACTGGGAGAATAATTATCGTAGCGAACCGTTAGTTCGGGTGGAACGGCGCAAAAGGCAGACATTGGCTGCATCTCGATAGCAAACGTGCTGGTACACGGTGCCGAGTTATCTGCAGAGGCTGCCAATTAAAAGGCGCATTTACAACACCTTATTATATCGATGTGCTCGTTTAGCCGTTCGCGGAGTAAAGAGAGTAGAAGAAAGAGAGAGAAAGAGACGTATGGAGGGAATAAACAAGTAAGAGAGCGATGGAGTGAGATAGCTGATAGAAAACGATATACACGAGAGAATACGGGCGAGCCTAGAAGCTCATTTAGTTAGAAAGTGTTTGCGCATGATCGCATACGATTTAATTGGAAACACGTCATATTTATCGTAAGGATGCTGAATGCCATAGGAACCCGTGTGTACACGTTTATACACTCTAATTGGTTAAGGTGTACCCCTTTCTAGCGAATGCGATTGCGTCAGCGTCTCTCGGCGAATTTCACTCGACTTCGTCGATACACACAGTTATCAATAATAATTGGTTCCTGGACGAATCACTTGATTAAAATATTCTCTTGGCTTTCGTTATTAAGTACGACGTTTTCTTGCTGTTGCAGATTGTTCGGTAGCAGCGGCGCATGTGCAGGCTGCGGACACACGATACCAGCCAGTGAGCTCGTAATGAGAGCAGGCGGATCGGTATTTCATCTGAAATGTTTTGTCTGCAGCAAATGTGGAGCACAACTCATGCAGGGAGACAGGTGAGACATCTTGTGATTATTTAGAGTGTGTGTGTGTATATATATATATATATATGTAGTATAGATCACGTGTTACATTACTGATAAGGCTGGTAAGGTTATAGGGTACATTACGCATAAGTTATGTATGGGGGTTATTCAGGATTTTTGTACCGATTGAAGTTGACTACTTTGGTAAAGCCAACTTCAGGCGAGTAGAATTCTGCTGAGTCACCCTGTACGTATAGAATGATTAAGAGTCTATATAAAATATTGAGAAATTAATGAGACTGTTACTGTTATATTTCAGATATTGCCTACTGTCAGGGGCACCGGTGTGCGAAACGGATTGGCACAAGATAGTGAAGTCGTCGGGCGTCGCGGCGGCGACGGCGGCCGGTAACGGTGGTGCGCCAGTGCGGAAGGGTAAAGTCGGACGTCCGAGAAGAAGCCGCGAATGAGGGGGCAACCCGGTCGGTCGTCCGAAGAAGGTCCAACCCTCTCCTCAACCGACGCCCGTCGTCGCTGCAGCAGTGGCAGCATCGCTGCCGCCGCAGGTCGACGTCGTGGACGTCGGTGTTGGAGGGGATCCCTATTCGCCGCCTCCGCCGGGTCATCAGCATTACCACCACCACCACCACCATCATCATCAGATGGGACTGGTTCATCCTGGACTTCCTGGACATTCGCATCATCCTACTTATCAAGAATGGACGCCCTGGGGCGATCCCTGTGACTGAGGGAGTAGTGTACTACCTAGGGTGTGGATGCAAGTTAGGGTTTCCACGATTATGTCATTGTGGATGAACAGGACTCCTGGTGATACGAGAATCGCGCGCTCTTCCCCGTTTCTTCTTGAAGATGGTGCACGTGGGATTGTCCTGAGGATATGCGAGTATTAGCACGAACGGAGTATAGCAGGTCGTCCTGAGTTGTACATATGTCTTTTCGACTGCGACTGGGAATACCTGGTGATTCTTTGATACCTATGATGATGGTAACAGGACGTGTCCTTCGATCGATCCTCGACGAATTATCCTGATCACGATCTATAACCTGACCGATTTCTGTACATATGAGGCAAGGGTTGATCGCCAGGATACGGAGATCGCGTGGATAGACAAATGATGTGTGTTGAAGCACGAGTGATAACGCCAAGAGTATATAAGGTGAAGTGTTCTGTATCTGCTCTTAGCAAAAAAACCCAAAATATGATGATGGATATTATAAAGCAGGATATTAGGGGATGACGATTCTATCCCTGAAACCATGAACTTCTCAAGCGACAGTGAATATTTATATTTAAAAAATAAAAAAGGGAATTACGGCTCGCCAATCTTACATTGGATCATCCTTCGCGTTTTCCGCGTTATCCATATGGATGTACCTGTATAGGTCGTTTCAAGATCCGCAATCATTGCTCAAGCGGAAAGACAGTACTTTTTTTGCTCACTACTTAAGTAGAGAAAGGCTACGTAAAATAGTAGAATTTCGTTCTCTCGTTAATCTTTTCTCTGGTTTATTTTTGTAAAAGTTGGATTACCTTTGGGTCACGTGAATACATGAACTTTTTTTAATGTATTTAGAAGGAACACGGTACGTTACTGTACATAATTTTCAAGGGTTGGTA
Source organism: Pachycephus smyrnensis (assembly GCA_030142225.1). NCBI lineage: Eukaryota > Metazoa > Arthropoda > Insecta > Hymenoptera > Cephidae > Pachycephus > Pachycephus smyrnensis. Next base: position 755,016 of record JARQST010000383.1, read on the forward strand.
CCGATAACTTGTCTCGACAGTTTACGTCGTTATCGTCAGTACAGATATTCTCGGCGCATATTTATTTTATTCGGTCGTCAATTTACCATCTCCTTCATCCCCCAAGTAAACTCACCCCTTTGAAACACCTCAAGACTAAACTCGAAATGATTCACAGCAGTCCTGATTGACTTTTAGAAAATTATTTTTCCTTCAGAATTACCGACCTCTTTCCCGTCTGTTACTGCCAACCCCCTCCAAAATCAACCCCTCGTGTCCCAGCCCCTCCCTCCACGTCGTAACATCCCTTCTGGAGCAGAGTCAACGTGGTAAGTTCGTTAAGCGTCCCTTGTTTCCGCGACAGGGACGGTTAATTATCCCCCTTTTTTTTCTTTCTCCACACCCTTTCAACCATCCACTCGCCAAACTACCCCCCAAAAATCTCACACCCAGATAAACCTAACGAGCCGTTCGATGAAAATTGCGAGTCCCATTTCGATTTAAAAAATTTCCATAACGAATTTGACGTAAGTATGCAGTGCGGGTGCGCCTGCAAGATTTTGCCGTATAAGCAATAAACAGTGACGTAATTATACGGAAGGCCCAAAAAGATGCAATTGAGTTGACGTCTTGTCTAAATCGCAGGCGGAATTATTTTTTGAATACGAACCGACGAAATTAAGAATTTTGAGAATAGTGAATTTGAAATTTTTTACATTTTTTTTTTAGTACTTTTGACACGTCTCAAAGATATAAGGCTCGGAATTGGGTCTGATATGTTAAATAATAACAGATACTTTACATAGCATCGATCCATGACATCGGTAAGACTTTTGTGAACTCGCGAAATTTCGAAAGTTTTTTTCTCGTTCTTGAACGTAAACAATCGAGAACTATAATAACGCCATACGAGAGGGTGTACAGTACAGTGCATAAATATCGATAATGTTTTGGCGCGCAACGTATGTATCCTATAGCATTTGGATTTGACCAGAATTTTTGCGTTGCACTGTACATATATGAAAAAGTGAGACAAGGAGGTGTTTCTATGTACAAAAAGAGAAAGAAATGCGGGGAAAGAAAAAGCGACAAGGGACATAGAGAAACGACGCAAGAAAAAAGAAACAAAACATACAGACACGAATAAATTAACGTGCGTATCGCATTCTGAAAAAAAAATTGGAGAAACAGTCAAAGAGAGAAAGAGAGTCGATAAAAAAAATGGTAGCTTCTCTAATAATGTCGAAACACTTTTTAAAGTGACAGGGTTTTGAGCATCTGCAATAAATGTAACATAAATGTATAATCTTAATACGTCACGATATAGTATCTACCGTACTTGGGATCGATGTCGTTATCATTATCGTGATTCTCATAAACAGAACAATTAATTCCGAAAGACAGATTGATGTTTACCTGATTCTCTAAAAATAAGGCGAATATAGGAAAAAGAAACTCATTATATTCGGATACATTATCAATCTTACTAATTAATATATTAACAACGGATAACGACATCGAGCCAAGTTTTTCGAAGCTCAATAAAAAAAAATCTTGGATGTAAACTGTATCATACAACTGATCGTTATTCATTTTACTCGTTCGGTTCTTTTACTTAGAGAACTTTTGTCTCACCACCACAGACCACCCACCCTCTACATAATTAAAAAATGGAGTCGGATGGTACACGGATTTGAATAATTAATTGAGTATGAAACAAAAAGCAAGAAAGAGAGAAAGAGAATAAAGAAAGAAAGAGAGAAAGAAAGAACGAGAGAAAGAAAGAAAAAGACAGAGCGGGTAAATTCTCGTCGGTGCGTAATGCGATTAACGAACGATCTCGCTAATTAAGATATGTATTATTATTATTATATATATAAATAAATATAAAAAAAGCAAAGAAAATCGTTCGCGCCATTCGACGACCGACCAGAATTTTCCATTGGGCGACTATAGAACATCGTCCCAGACACGATTCAAACTTCCCGCGTGAAAGTTTGACACGTCAGAGCGTAAGGGTATATGCGCGTGCGTGGAAGGATGTAATTTAAAACCTGTACATAGGTACATTTTGTATATTGTTAAAATTTGTGTGATATAAATGGTTATTTACTATTAACATTGATGATGCTCGGTTGCGCGCGCATCCACAACTGTCCGGGACAGTCGTGGATGGGCGAGACGTTTAAACGAGGTTGTAAAACACGAGGAGAATTTTGCCGGGAGGAACTTTATTGGACGTCTTCCTCCAGAAACGGATACTCCATTTATATCCGGAGTGGCGCTTCGATCGCGCAGCGATATTCCGGTTATAAGTATTTAGGGGCACCTCTCGGCGATATTGGCCGGTTATGTAATGCCGGCGAGACACGGCAGATGGCGTCCGGTTTTTTCAATATGGCCGACGCGAAGCGTCTGTGTTAACGTTAACGTTTACGTTTGATCCGGCGAAAACGACGGCGATTCTTTCGCGTTTAGTTAATTTTGTTATTTGATTTATCTCGATTTCTAAGCCGGGACCGGTACGCCTCTATTCGGCCTCGGCCTCTTGTAAAATACTGCGACACACACGGGACACGTATACACTACACGTGACACGCGGAACAGTTACACACACACGTTTATTAATTAATAAAAAAAATACAAGTTTTTAGAAAAATTATTTGTTACTCTGTGGTTACTTGCTTTTGGTACCACTTTTACCTTCCCTGTTCAATTTTCAGGTTTGTCCGGTTACTTCATCTTTAACGAGTGAAACGTAAAGTGGATGACGTGAGAAGTATAGCTGTTTACACAGGTTTTTCATGTATTGCGTTATTCATTAAGGGAGTATGAAATTTATACTGAAAAATTAAAAGAAGGCAGACTCATGTGAATTTTCCTGAAAAAATTATTAAAAATTATTTTTGGTTTTCATTCTTCTAGTAATACCTTAATCGTCTTTGTAAACTTATTTCATTCAGTCTGACCTACAATGCACGACAATCTGGAATATCTGCGTATAATCTCGGGCGAGATAAAAAAATGCATTTTATAACGTTATTCAGAAAAACAAGTATCGTAAAACAATGAAAACGTAGTCTTATCTTATCGATAAGACAGTCGCAATGATAACGAGAAATGATAAATTATCAAATCCTTATAATATTGAAATATTAGGTTCACACCTTTGTCATACTTTTTTTTAATATTAAAATATACGGCAAACCTGTACGACTTTTGTACTCATGAAACGTACCGAAGTGTTCCATAAAAGATTTAATAAAGGGTAAGAAAAAAATGGCTACTGCCATACTTACATAATTTCCAAATCATTTCTTAAGATCCTCTGGATCTCCAACCCTCAAATCCGAGGGTCATTCCAATCGAAGACGAATTCAAGTGGACGTCCTTTCTGAGTTTGTTGGTACCTTACAAACGGTACCTAAGTATTTCCATGTACGCTGCAGCCGATTTTGCATGCACGAATTCCAGCGACAAGACGCTATTAGGGTCGGGAATATTCTCGAAAGTACCTACAAGGAACTAAGGTACGTTACTGGGCTGTGCTTTTCTGCATCTCACGTAACGAGCACTTCTCCATCGTACTTTCCTTAACCAACTGTACCTTCTATATATATATATATATATATATATATATAAAACACAGAGTATATATATTTGACATATATACAGTACACTGCCCTATACAAAAATCCCATAATATAAGCCTAACCTTTTGAAAGTTGGGACTACCGTACAAAAGTACCACATGTAAGTATAAATAGTTTGGAGTATCATTTCTTACGTATATAATGCGTATCTGTATACATGGCATAAAGTTTACGACGTAACGAAAACAGCAAAGACACCCACAATACAATGCCCAAGGCGATTTTCGTAATCAAGTTTTGGCAAGCAATTCAAACGTGACGCAGTAGTAGTAACAAGCCGCCGTAAACGCGTTGTATTCTTGGCGGTCATTCGATGCGCCTAACCTAGAAGACACGAAGGAAGGCTAAAAGCACGCGGAGAAGATATTCGTTAATCTCCAGTGCGGCGAGCGGTTCTAATTGTCAGGCGTATAAATCGGTGAGCGATGTAAACGTCGTGAAGGAGTTGGCAGTGATATCGGTTGCCGGCTGCGCAGAGAGAGAGAGAGGGATATCTCGCAAGAGTCATTAATTGGGCAATAGAAATGGATTCCAAGGAATTGGACAGCATCGGCCACGAGTGTACGTGGGTGTGGGATTCTCTAGAGTATTTAAATACGCCGCCCGATTTCTAGCGAGTCGCACATATGAACAGATACACATACCGGGTGGAACGGAATTTCGTGTTGTAATCCATGAGAATTAAAACTGAAGAGAGAAAAAAGTGGGAGAGAGAAAGAGAGACAATGAGAGAGAATAAAACAGACGCGAGAATCTTCTCCGTCTGTCCTGCTATATATAGAGTATATATAGCTCTGCTCATTGCCATCTTGTATACCAGACAAAGGATCCCTTATGTGGGAACGAAACGCCGCTAATTATTTTCGATCTCCGAATACGTTTTAAGTTCAGCGCGGCACACGCTGAGCCCTATGGAGGACGATAATACGAGAAAGCGCCCTCTTCCCGGAACGTCAAAGCTGTTATCCCTAATTGGTAGAGTCACCCTGAAGACTTCGTGGCCTTCGTTTGTGCGCACGTTGAAAATAGAGAGAGAGGGAGAGAGAGAGAGAGAACGAAGACTGTGAGGATTCAGAGGAAGGACGAAGGGGAATCTTAGGGAGCGGGGTCACAGTGGGGTCAGAGAAGAAGGTCGGCAAGGGTAAGGGGCAAAGAGGAGTGTATCGGTAGGGAATAGTTGAGTGGCCAGTACAGAAGAGAAAGGGGAAAGAGAACTCGTCGTCGATTCCGTCGGAACCGGAAAGCGGGACCAATCGTTCTACGTTCTATTCGCGGCACGGCCAATCAAAATGCCTACTATATCGCCGTCAGCCTCGCTAATTAGACGCCACGTAAATCAGTCCTGAAACTCAGCGTTAATTAACACGGGTTTCCGTTGGAGTCGCTTTACCCACCTATTTATCGAACGACGCGGATGCAATATGGCGGGACACGTGCGTGTCCGTTAAACGCCTTGTCCCTATAGTGGGCTTGACAGCACCGTCGTTCCAGATACTGCGTGATATTCTGGTACGTACAGCTAGTATCTAGCGAATCGCATTGGCTTTTTTATATTTCTTGGGACGGTAGTGGTAGCTTTGTGAACTGGGCATAAGACTGTTCTTACTTACCGGGGCTGATGTATCATAGGTGTAACGGGGTACAACCTGTACAGGGTACAAGTATTATATCTATACTGTTCCGTACTGGTTTGGTAACTGCGTACCTGGTGGACACAGTATAGGGGAATATCCTCGAACCAAGTTCCTGTCTTTTGTCGAGCACTTTGTTTTTGTGCGCGCGCACAGTTTAATGAATGTCTGCCGGCTAATGAGGGACCCTGATATACCGACCAGGGTGTCAGTCGGGGTGGCAGGGCACCATTGAGGGAGGATATTGGGGATGAGGCGGCGCTTGGTGGACGAAGCTGCCTGGAGAGTAGAGAGTAAGAGGCTTATTTATTTCGGACGTAATGAGACCGAGAGGGGTCCGCAAGAGAGGCTGCACCGATAGACGGTCAGAGAATGTGTTCTGAATGTGTGCGTTGGGGGATAGAGAGATTGAGAGAAAGAGAGAGAACAAGAGAATGAGTAAAAGCTGGTACAGAAACGAACCCAGGGAGAACACCGGCGCCTCTCCAATGAGGCCCCCTGAAGGTCCTCGAGAGCAAAAGAGAAGCCAGGAGAGAGAGAGAGAGAGAGAGAGAGAGAGAGAGAGAGAGTGACAAAAGAGAAAGGGAGGTATAGACCGAGACACCAATTATTGTAACTAAGTAACTGAGGTACGGGCGTTTTTGTTCACGTGCAAAAAACCACCCGTTAGATCTAGCTTGGAACTTTGGGAACCAACTTGCTCGGGAGTCACTCTCTAACGAGGCGACGTTGTTTCGAATACGGATATTTAAGGTCTGTCCGCGCATTAATTGCTGGCTTTAAATAATGATCGACATCAGGATCGTCAAGAAGACCTTGGCTATATCATCCCCTTTATTCGCGTGGTTACGCGTACCATACGTCATCTATAATCTATCCGTATCTATACCGTAAACGATGTACAACTTGGCCCTATGTAAGGCGACGTAACGTCGACGGTTCTTCCCTTGTGTATAATTAACAATCGCCGGGCGTAAACTGAATTTAATTAATTGCATAACTGAGTTGAGTGCGAAGCTTCTAATCGGAGCGAATACATATTGTTACACCCTACTCAGTAGCGCGATCTAGCCTACGAAGGGATGGCGGTAGGGTTGGGTGGGGGGTGGTTGAACCAAGCCCCGTTGCCAGCTACCAAGAATTAATTATGGCATTCCACGTTAGCTACCAGGGAATTAATTACGTCCAGAAGTTGGACGTTGGTAAGGGGGGTTAGGCAACGTAGGACTACGCGGAAGGTAGTCCTGAAGGACTAAAGTCCTGTTGACTCCTACAATATCCAATCCTGAGAATCGTCCTACTGAGTTTGACGGAGGATGCCATTGGTATACTCGGGTATACTGAGTGACCGGTCGTCGTTCTGGCAACCGGTGAACAACCCTTAAGGACATTATAGGACTTTTCGAAAGCGAGGTTATATGGCTTGGTTGACTTATAAATTTTATTGTGGAAAAAGAATATTTTTGTACGGTTGTACTTGGGTAGACAAGTGTCATCCCTTGACCGATCTTCTACGGCTGTAAACCCAACCCTTACTCTGAACTCGACTTAGTTTACCTCCCTTTTGGGTGCCGAGGGTGGCTGCTCGCTTTTGGGTTTGCTTAACGAGCGAACTGGGGTGGTGACTGATGGTTAGGGACAGACTGGCTAATACATGCTGCCCGTATGCAACGCGGCCGATAAGGGCAGCGGTGCATGTTAATTACTCCTGTGGGATACTTAATCACTATGGCTGATGTAAGTCATTGAGTCAATTGATTTCCTTTTTGGGTATATTAATTGCGTTATCTCATTGTGGATACGTGTTTAAGACCGGTGAGAAATTATTATTGTTTTATAGTCGTAACGAAGGACAATTTTTATATTTTTTGGAATTTGAAAATAAATTTTTTTCGAACGTATTTAGCGCAGTTATCTATTTTGTACGGTTATATAAAGCTAACGCAATGACGTTGATTTTTAATTCGCTGGTCTTTTTACGGACCGCGAGACTCCCTTCTCGATGGCGGATTTAATTAAAGATGAGATCTTCGCGGCGGCACGCCGCGTTTTTTACCTAAATAATTAATATTGTAATGGGCCGTAGAGAGAACGCTGGCAATTCTCTCTAAGGGGTTTCTATCAAGGAGAGAGATAAAAAGAACGTGGCAAAAAAAGACAGAGGAAGAGAGTGAGAGATTATATAGTGTAAATTCCGAGAGTAAGGGGGTGATGGGGGGATGAACTAAAAGGTCAACAGGATATATAGCACCTGCTATGTCAAAGGTCAGACTATTAAAGGCAAGTCTAGATCTTCAAGTCTAGTAATTCTATACGGTGCATTTATTGCATGGTAACATTGTACTTGTATATTATTCGAAATACGAGTCTTTGCTTAATTAAGGATTCGACTACAAAGCAAACTCAAGACTTATTGATTAAAACCTAAAAGAAAGAAATTACTGAAATAAAACTACAAATCCGTCTCGTAGCAATTTGAATACATCTCAGCTGAGTCAGCCTGTACATTAGCAGTCGCTTATCCGAACCTATCTAAATGAACTTCATTACGGTTTTACTGTTTCATTATTACAGATATTATCAACCACGCCTAACCTTAAAATCTTTGTCGTTTACAGCTTTTCGAAAATTGTCTTGTAGGTGTACATTAATAGTGTCCGAGACATTATAAAATCTGCACTCTGGATTGGTCTTAACGAACTCGTCATTTTCTTGTATTTCGAATCTCGTATTTCCATATATTTTCTCGTATTGAACAATTAATTAGAATTTTAGAAAAAATCAAAATCAAAATCCATCACGTTATTGAGCATTATTAAAAATATTGTTCAACGTCCAAACACTGAGAAGCACCCTTAATGCAGTTTTTGTAAACCAATAAATACTCGCAACTGTGTCTTTCTTCCAATCCATTCACCCCTTTCAATCCTTCTTTCCGGTTCGCGTATTTACCAGAGGCAAGATAATTCACAACAAAGTTTCGCCTTCTAACGCAACACTAATGGAGTTCCGATTCGGTTTTTTGTCGTCCGCATCATTCGCCCTTTCGCCATGACGTTTTCTCACTCCACTTCAAACTTTTCTTAGACTTTTTTTAATTAGGAAAACAAAACAATAAAAAGAATATACTAAAAATACAGGGACCTTAGATTAATTACCCATCGAGCCCAACCCAAGGACTTTACTCCTTCGTACCAACCTGTGTCCATCTACAGTCATTTTCCCGTACATCTTCGCATAACGGTCGCCATCTTGCCCTTTTACTTACCGCTTTGAGATTTTTTTTCCCACAAACAACTATATATTCTCAATCAATAACGCTTTGGAAACGCTTGAACGCTAGAAGGGGATGGCAGGTACGTACCTATATAGGTACAACAACCCGTAAAAATCTTTACACGCCACTTAATAGCTAGGGTGCGCCTCCTCGTGTAAAAGGAAGCAACAAGCTGCGAGCAAGTCGTTTCCTCGTTAACTTTAATCCGCAGTTAATTTAACTTAACGTCGCTATAATGCCGTGATATACCGTGCAGTATCGTAGTCTTCTACTTATGGACGTGCGACCGTTTACCTTAGCTTGGTGTTTCTATTTTACTAATTTTTTTCTTCCCTAGTGCGACGATAATTTTTTATCGATATCTCTCCTCTATATGCTTGTAACAACAGCAACGTGCTTTCTTAAATTGCTGTACTACCTGTGTATGTTCAAGTCTTAGTAGGTGGAGGATATTATTATTATTATACTGTACTAAAATTTAAATACTTTCTAATACGTAGTTAATTAAATTAATGAACTATTCCATGTTGCTATACGATTTGTAGAAATTTCAACCTTGGTTTAATCAAGGTATCGAATGTTGTTCTTTTTTTACCATGTTTAAAGCTGGTATTATAAATATCATTAGTATCTAAGTTTTAGATTCGAACCCGTAACTGCATTACCGACAGGTTCGCATATGAAACATGTTACAGATTTAAAGGTACTTTGAAAATAAAGAAATTTTGAAAAATTTTAAGCTTAGACTTTGGGAAATAAATTGACGTTCTTGTATCCATTTATACAAAGAATGTCTTACTTAGATATAATAGGGGTGACGTAAACAATTTTTAATGAGCTTGGTTACAAAGGGTACGCACCCTCAAGCATACGATTAAATTCAGAGATATATATATATACACACACAATATATGTATATATAAGCAACTAAGTCCCGTGCGTGCTTCGTAGGCGTACCATCCAATTTGATCTAACACGAATATCCGAAAAACCATAGAAAGAAATAATGAAGCCCGCCATATTTTTCACCACGCCTAACGAGACTTTAATCTACAGTGATTACAGAGACGATCGGCAACGATCGACGTAAGACGACGTGGGATATTTGGGCTCGACGATTAAAAATACATCAAGCAGAGAAGCCTCGTCGGCCTAACGAACAGGGATTCTTAGGATACTTGGCGACCTGCGCCGAAGAACTCACTAAGACCTGGGGCACGCCTGGCATTCGCTCGGCCTCTCTTTAAGCTGCGAACTTCTTCGGAACTGGTTTAAGCGGGCCTAAATCTCTCTCTCTCTCTCTCTCTCTCTCTCTTTCTCTATCTCCTTATGCAGTCTCAACTCTCAACCCCCTCTCACTCCCACCTTTGGCTTCTCGGTATCTCGCCCCTGGCTAACCAACAGCGTATAACAATCTCAGCGTCCGGGTTAGCGTTCTGGCGTAACGGCGAAAAAGATGCTGTGCCTACAGGTACCACTGTATCCTGACTACGAAGAACCCCCAAGTTCCGACAAGTTTATGTAGGTGTGTGTGTGTGTGTATATATATATGCAACAAGGCGCGTTCTCATCTACAAGATCTTCGTACTGCTGATTTCTACTAGAAGAATATATATTACTGTATATGACGTCTTATATTGGTATATACAGTTTATATATGTTATACCATGAAGCAAATTCTCCCTCTACCTTGTTGTGTTTGCCTTTCATAATTGTGCGCCTAATTAGCTGTCAGATAATTAAAACAACATAATTAATTATGCCGTGAGATACAGCCGATTCTGTTTCACTCCCTCTCTTTCTCTTTAGCTGCCTTCATCCCTACCACCCCTTTGCTCCTCCTACCATGGAACCACCCTTATTTACCGCTTACCGTCGCTCAACCTACTACCACCCGCTTGGAGGATGGTTAAGGGTGAAGACTTGCCCGGGGTATAGGTGGTAAGGGGTGGATGCTTGTTTACCGGTTGCTAACTTACCAAGGTAGTCTTATCTAGGCCGCAAACTGCTAGTCACCGCTATACTGCCTATGCTTCAACCCCCGTCCTGTGAAAGCCTTCTGTCACCGTTTACTCCAGCACCTTCATCCCTTAGGTATCCGGGCTCTTGCTGGAGTACACTGGACACCCCATTTCTAGTAGCCAGTGAGAGAAGGGGATATCGGGGAGAAATAGTACTTGGATGAATGTTTTGTAATATTGAACTTTTTATTGATTGCATTCCCATAGGGGGATAATTATAGGGGAGAATTTTTATTATTGACTAAAAGTCACTTGGTCGCATGTGTATAATAATTATTTTTATATAAAACGATTTTTACTAAATTTTTTTATACAGTTTTTCGATACAATTGACACAGAAGGAAAAAAAATTAGTGACTATAATTTGTATCCTCTGATAATTTCTAATTGCTTCATTAGAATTTCTCTAATTAGCGTCGCTGCGCCAATACCGTAAACATATCCCTGTATGCTATATCAATTCGTTTCAAGGTACTAATTAGTCTGATCAAATAAGATCGTGTCTGTTAACTTCGTCATATTCATCGACTGTATGATAAGGATAAATTGATAATTGTACGTAAATCGATGTCCTTTCTCTCTCTCTCACCTCTGTCAGTCTCTCTCTAGGAAAGTTTAACTTTTTGCTTTCTATCGGCGTCTGTACCTGATTGGCTTCTTCAAAAATTGGATACCTTCAATCGGAAATGGCGGTTAGAAGAATGGCTCGTGTCGTAAGGGTTGCGGAGACACTCGGGCTTCTTGATTTCTTCCGCCTCCGCTCGCCCTTCGTCCTTTTTTCGCTTCCTTTACTCCATCCCTCTCTATGACGTTGCGCTTTACGTATCTCGCTCTCCTTCCCTCTACCCTCACCGAGCTCCCTTCTTCCATCGAGGAAACAACTAGACGTAGAGTCGCGGGCACTTTCATTTCCTCGGATTCGCCATGACACACGCGAGGGTGGCGTCAGGCTTTGGGGGGGGGGGGGGGGGTCTGTGAGGTGCTGCGAGGTACCCTCAGGGGAGGGGGAGAGAGTGCACGCTGTGGGTCCACCGAAGGCAGGACGAGGAAAGTGCGGCCAGGGGGGTGAGACGGGGTGTCGGGGACTCCGAGAAGGCAATTATTATTTTGAGTGGTTGGCGACGGGGCGCGGTGATATTTTATTTAAGACACAATCGCCTAATAGCTCGCTTCAAGGGGTAGATAACTCCGCGCGGCTCCGATGCCAATGGTGGGGAGGGGGTGGAGAGGTGGCTGAAGTAAGAGGTGAGCCAAGGGTTCTTCCAGGAGAGTGAGCGTCAGAATAAGAGAAAGAAGGACGGAGCGATATTAGAAGGAGAAACGCAGAGGGTGAGTTCTCACCCCTCCACCGGTGCCGGCGATACTCGGGGTGGAAGCTACATTAGTAAATTACCCACGCGAGTGTGCCCCGTGCTTGCACCCTGAACTTCCACTCTAAAGAGTGATACATATTGTGCTCCTTCTTCTTCCTATGTTCACTCTTTAATTTTGATAAAGTATGACTTTTTTTTGGATATCATCGACGTCACGCGGATGGGCTCTTGTTGCTCTTGAAAATTTACACCGTTGTAGGAATTGGCGTTTTTTTGTTTTTACGGGGAATTTCGGTATTTTTCGATGAAAATTTAGACTTCTTTTTACCTACGGCATCTTGACGTTGCACCCTGCTTCGGGGATAATAAGTAACGAATGGTCCAAATCCTCGAAAATTGAACAAACAACTCTCACGATGAGAGAGTGAGAGAGGGTGGGGGAGAGGGAAGCGCGAGAGAGGTTCACCAGCGCCACTTCCGGGACCGGTTCTAATTAGACGTCCGACCCCGTAAATAAGGCAGGCTTTACTTATGGCTACGCTTGGGGTTCGTTGCCACTATGGGGGATGATTTCGAGAGCCCTTAAATTCGAGGAAAAGTCAGATACGCTTTCGGAAATTGCATTTGCTACAAGTACCCATGTATGTATAGGACGTGGTATTTCTATGGAAAGAAAAAAATTTTAACGAAATTATAACCTTAAAAAAACCGCAACCCCATTGTCATTATCACAACCCACGTGAATTCGGCGTAATCAAAGCACGGGATACTATCCGCGACTTCACTTTTTATAACTGGTACTCAGAACTCACCCCTTTCGATGTTAACCAACGGGGTGTAGCTCCCAATTAAAGTTCCACCCCCATCAATTTGGTTATTTAAGATAAGTTGAGCCCCCCCAAGGCACAGGGGGCTTAAGGCGCTTGTAAGTTTCAAGGGGTCTTAGTCCTCGCTAAGGTCGACTAGTGCGTACCCTATACCTACTTCAACCTTCCCACCTTAAACTTTCGCTCCGATAGACATAAGGTTCTGCTCTCAAATATGGTGTCCGTTTTAAAACACGTGCAATTCTGCTTAGGCCATGTTTCGGAATTTCTTTTCTTTCTTTATGGATCCACGTACCTTTTACATCTTTATATACATATTTCCCAAGACCCTTGGTATATATATGTATATGAATAGATATATATATATATATAAATGTATCTATCGTATATTTTGGGGACAATTTGAGTTATATACTAACTACTTTGAGGACATTTGTATACTTTGAGGTCGGTTCTCAAAAAATTTTCAACATAACGACTGGTTTGAGGACCGTAAAGCGACTCTCACACTAAATTTTCCAAAATTTTTCTAATGCTAGACACCCGGAGCTGTGATGAGTTTAGAAATGGCTAGGTTAGGTTAGGTTAGGTTAGAATTTCAATGCTAGATGTCCCAAGGTTTAGTTTTTTTTAAAAAAAACATTCAGCTTCCCGTTGTGAGTGCCGCATAATCGGCAGTGTCCCCAAAATATACTTTCTACAAGTTATATACTTTCTACAAGTTAAGTATATATACATCTAAACCACCAAATTTGAAATTGACATAATTTGTGATGTCCGCAACTCAGAAATCGATGTTTCAAATTATTTGATGAAATTTTTCTGTGATGATTATGATGAGCGCTAGCGCCAGCTTTGGCGTTGCCGTTGGCGTTGGCCTTAGCGTCGCCACCTATTGGACTGTTGTGGTACCAGACCCAGTTGGCCGTAAGGAGAAGGTGGTTCTACTATGGAAATCCAATTAATAAGCTATATTCAGGAGATGCGTTTGTCGCGAATGACCCTGTATAACAATGTGCAATAATGAACTCGGTATAATCGTCAAAGGATTTATACTCGAATAAAAATCTAGAAATAATCTCCGTGTCTTCCTGCGTGTTTCCACCCGGTCTTGCTGCGTGTCTTCCTCCGGGCAGGAAGACACACAAGAAGACACGCAGGAAGACATGGAGAAAGACATGCAGTTTTGTAATCGATATTTTCTTATCTTTTAGTGGATTGTTTCTTCCTTTTCACTGCTTTATTAATAAAATAAGTAGAAATAGAGTAATGTAATGTTCATTTATTTTGTTCTCTCAACTGTAGTACATCGTTAATCTTAAAAAATTCGAGAACATAGGGATATAGAAATATAGAGACATTCACAACGACATCCACAGCAACAGAGAGAGACAGAGACAGAGACAGAGGCAGAGACAGCTACAGCGATATCCACAGCAATTAAACGTCTCTCGATATTTCGAAGTCACTGAAAAAGATATGCAAAATGAGAGAAACCAAAAATCAGCGGTGATAAAGAAATTTACCAGTATCGCTGAAAGCGCAAAGAAAGACATAACGAAGATTATCTTTTGTCATCTTTAATTCTCCATTCCTTCTGTGTTCAAGGCTATGTCATTTTTGTCGATTTGAGAACCTTAATAGAGAACCTCTAGTTTTGACACGGACTGTCGATGCACATGAAGATGCAATTGAGTTGAACATATCTCATTTAGCTGCGAACATCTAGAGAAGTTCTAAAAACAGATGAAGAGAGAGCCGTTGCTGTGCGTTTTAATTTCCGAAAAACTACCAGATTAATCATTCTAAAATCGTCACGGAAAAGTTTCATCAAATAATTTGAAACATCGATTTCTGAATTGCGGACGTCACAAACTACGTTAAGTATTAGCTTTTAACAGGGGTAAGTGAAGTGGGTACCATTGATTCTAAGCGTATCAGGATAATGAATCCTGTTTATTTTATTCGTCCCTTCTAAGGACTCACGACACACTGTCACTCACTCGAATTCTCCTTTTGTATCTTATTCCCCATATAACGCATTTCCTGTGTCCCAATGGGGGTTGCGTACTTGGTCTCTGGGTAAATGGGGTGGGCAACCAGGACAGGGCTGGCGGTGGTAGTTCTTGGTTAGCAATTAGGGGGTGACACGGGGGCCCACTTACTGGATCCCCAAGGGGTTCTCAATCGGTTTATCAGAATTCACTTTGCGTAAAGTTACAGGAGACATTTTCGACTGAAATACCACGTTTTCTTTGAGATTTCATAAAATTCTCAGAATCCCATGACACTAGCTTGTATTTACTTGTTACGGTACGGAGCTTTTCAGTCGGATTGTTGTCGATACTTTCATCTTACGGAAATGCACAATTTCCGGCGGAGAATCTCTGATAGCTCAAGACGTAATGGCCAAGTTTTGGACGCGGTCGCGTCTAAGTGCCCCCCACCCCTGTTTCAGTCTCCTGCATCCCTCGAACCATCAAGTTCTACCCCTGCCCTCGTTACTTCGCTATGCACAAAACATTTATATCGTTAATAAAATAATCGAAACTTTCTCCGAACAACAAAAGCATACATCATTTGAATGAAAAAAGTTTTACATAAAACCCAAAAAAGATTAGATCACAATTCTTTTATTGGACCACCTTATCATTTTTATCTATAAAGAGTATATAATTTTCTCTTATATTTATATAACTTGTATAATACACTATAAATAATATACCTACTCAATTCACACAAAAAATAATCTACAAAAAATACAGAAAAATGCAAAAAGCATGTCCGTACGTGATTACGCAAAATTAGTACGTTCAGCAAGTCGAACTCGACTCGTAATAGTTGATTCGTAATTGTAGAAGCGACAATAATTAAAATTATTAGGACACGCGACTGTCCCAGGAGCATGAACGCCGTCTGTTCCCGTTGCAGATGGTATGGCGTGTCATGGCGTCCTGAAAGTTCGAGAAATAATTGACGACGACACGTAATTATCGCAGTCCAAGCCAAGGCCGTGTAACGGACGGCTTCATCGACTGGCATGACCAGGCAAAATACACCTGGAGTTTTTTTCTAGGTTCTAACCTTTTTACATCATTTTTTACCGTCCTTACTCTACCTTACCTTACCAGCAAGTACTAATCTCCACGATCTATTATAAATTGTATATGCAAGTTTCATGGGGACGACAAAAATGTATGAACGAAGCCAATCGATTGCCATATGGATATATTGAATAATTTAATTCAATTTATAAGGTTTACGTATCAATTTAAGTTATCGTGTATACCTCTGTCTGTGTGTGTGTGTGTGTGTGTGTGTGTGTGTGTGTGTGTGTGTGTGTGTGTATAGGCAATACATACGCTACAAAGATTTCTCGGTACTCACGACAATAAATCTCCATCAGCGAATATCGTGATATGTTCCTGCTGTCCAGGCATCTGCTAATATCTCGATACTCCCTAGGCTAAACCATATGTAAACGCCATTAGAGCCAATCATATTTGTCAGCTTTTAGCTGCGATTAGGTATTTATCTCCATTAGGTACGTCCCACTTGTCCCTTTAGTTTCGTCACTGGTCGAGTTGCGTAGGTAATGTATACTTATAGGTATAAGTAGGAATCATAGCTAACGGTACAGTATCTCCAGACTAACCTAATTTCCAGGCTTGAATTACAGATTTTAGGAAATTATAGTTAAATCTTAATAACGACCCTTTGACCTCTGTATAATACCATCCCTTACGTTATTTCACACTATCCTTATATTAAGTAATCAAGTATTGTAGTGGATGGGTGAAGGAACTGAAAAAAATATGATTGAAAATTTCTTAGCTTAAGGGTAGTGAAAGTTTCGTCGGTGTGTCCAGATCGTTTCATCCCTCTGAGCTAAGCTGATAACAATTTCAGCCCTTATTCAGGCTGACAACCGCAGGAACTTTTAGCTGTACGAAGTTGTAGGAATTTTCATCCCTCTAAACTGTGTTACACACTTGATACGCTTATATATGGGCTGGCGCTGCTTGCATTAATGGATTAACAATAACCTAATGTTACGGGTCGGTCCTACCAGGAACCCTCGTACCACCCTCTTTATATTTTATTAATATAGCCTCCTTTCCATCGACTTGATCAAAATTGAATTGAATCGGATTTCAGTCTGTTCAATAATATATTTTTCGAACGTACCTGCATATTCAATTGCTTGTCTGCTCTATGTAATCATTACGTGATTAAGCTTAGGCATGATAACAGTCAGAGGTTGACGCGATCTTCACGTATGAGTAATTAAGTCATTTTTTAAGACACGACACTTTGGCACAATGTTGACGTCACTTTGCCGTGTACGACGTTTCGCTAATTATAATTGACTTGATCGAAATTTAATTGAATGGATATTCGTCTGATCAATAAAATATTTTTTTCGACCGTACCTTCATGTCCATTTGCTTATCTGTTTTATTTAATCAGGTTCAGCCATAATAACGCTGAACACTTTTAACTGGGTCACCCGGTATATACAATGGATTTTATTTTTCGTCTTCACACAATTTTTTGTACGTTTTCTATGATATTTACACTGCTGGATAATTCTTTTTTTATTTTCTTTCGTGAAAATAGTGTCAACGAAGTATATATATATATATATATATATATCTGCCATCTAAAAATCTACCTTTACACCTACCAATGCCTTGTTTTCCTTTCGCCTCCATCGTTTCTCCTGGCATTCTCCAGAAATGTATTTCCAAATAGAGCAAAGCTGTCAAAAATTTGAAATTCAAATTCCTTAAGTATGCCCTGGGCCCAGACACTCCCCCCCTCCCACCCGCCCCTGTTCCCGTCATCCATTCCTCACGTTACTCCCGCCATTTCCGAAGTTTCGTTTTGCCATCCTTATCACCAACTCAGCCAGACAGCCATCCAGTCAGGCCATACAAGTCGCCGCAGTGGTGTAACTTTCATGATTACTCTGTTATTACAAGCAATTACAGGGTGCCTCATTGCCCCGTAACACGCAATACTCAATTTCAATGTTGCCTGTATTTTTTATTGGCATTATCGCGAAAAAGTAGCACGTATCACTCTGAAAGGTTTTTTCGAAAGATTCCAAAAAAGATTTTTTTACGATTATGAACAATTTTCATGCACCGAGCAATCACGCATCTCTCACCCCCTAATGAGAATTCATTATGTAAACACTCGTTCGTAGTTCAATATAAAAATTCATCGATGCCATTCAATCAGTCCACAATTAAGAGTCAGGAAATTCTGGAAAATTCCAAAATTTATTATTCCGTCATTTAAATATTAATGGCGGATACATTCGAAGCGTTGCTACAGAATTTGGTGCTAATTTAGCATTTTCAGTAAAGCTATTTGCTCTTTGTTTACCTAATAGGTGCACACACTCCTGTAACCGTTATTGGACCTGTCCACCAGTACCCTTTTTTTACCACTGACAATACCACCCCTTGCCGGCTTATATGTACTATATACATGTATATATATGTATATATTAATTTTTTTGTTCTTTTTCAATTGTATCGAAGCGTTGCAATCCGTTATATTTGACCGGGCAACGTCGATATACCCCCTGCCCATTGTTTACGCCAAATTGAATGCATTGGAAAAAATTAATATGAACATTGTGTACCGAAGCCCCAAACTCTCTCCGTGCTATACGATCATTTCCCTTTTTCGCTATATCGCCACTACCACTATCGTATACGAATCGAATACGGGTGCATACGTATTGCGTGCAAGGGTGCACCGTAACGCGCGTTCGAAACGCATGATTTGCCTCTAATAAAAAAGAAATATATTTAAATGCAAAATTGCATTCATACATGACAAAGCATTCCAAGCCAGAGCATATATGGTTTATACGTATATATATTATATAAAAACATCCTTTATACATAGAATATACACAGACGTACAATTTTTATGAATTTTTATTATTCATTCCCGATGTTTATTCATAAATTATTTTTGTAATCTTTCTGTAAAAATATTTCATACCCCTCTCCCCCTCTTTTCTCTTGATTATTATGATTTTTGAGAATTAATTAAAATTTACTTGTACCATTCTCTCTCACTCTATCTCTATTGCACTATCATTTTGCGAAAATGCAAGCTTGGTCCAGCAACATAGAAAGAGGATAAGTTTTTAATTAGATCGATGATCCCACAGGAATGGCTTCACTCCAGGAAAGCCGACGCGTGTGGCTTGCTCGGTACCTCGCTAACTTGAATGAAGCTTATCCAGCGGGCCGCTCTTTCCCTCTCCTTAGGAGGGCAGGAGCGTTAATTAATTAATAAATTAATTTAGTTGGAGCTTGCAAGTAGTGGAGTATAGAGCAGTAGGATGAGAAGGAGAAAGAGGGAAGAGTGGGAGGAACTAGAGAAGGTGGAGGTTTTGAACTGGAGTAGGGAATGGTTATATATTAGGGGATGAGAAGTACCTAGTGCTAGGGATAGGGGTGGGAATGTATTGGTTCCATTATTAATAATGTTAACCCTAAAAAGACACCCTATAAACCCAATCAACCCAATCCTTCCGTATTTCGTGTCTGACAGGTTTTTTATCAGTTATCGCAAATTGAAAAATCTGAAAAAATTATATAGTATGCATTGACATGTCTATTAAACGACCCGATAGCATTTTTACCCAAAAATAATACGCAAATATGTTTTTTTTAAATCCAAGATTAGGAAAAAACCTGAAAACTTGAAATTGTCTGGACACGAAAGACCCTAGAGTGTCTTTCTAAGGTTAAGGAATGAGTAGTTGGGTAATCAGCGTGTGTACCCTCCCCCCCACCCCTATACTTGCTTACTCCCTCCCCCACTAATACTTACCACCCTTCTCGATCTCAGTCACTCAACCCACTTACCAACTCTCTCTTATTCTCTTCCTTTACCTGCCTTCCAACCGAAACCCTTCAAGCTCATCCCTTGATCTACGAGGGATTTATTAAATCCGAAAGTTTTCACCCCCCCCCCCCCCCCCCCCCCCAGGTTTAACAGTTCGATCTCTCGCTCCGTGAACGTGTAAGTTCGGATCTTCAGCGGGATCGGGAGAAACGCAAAACTTCGCTGGGAACGAGACATCTCGTCAATGAGCCACCCTCGATGTGATATTGCTAATTAAGGTAATTATCAAGGGGTGGAAGGGTGAATAAAAATAATTGATCAGTCAAAGATTTCGAAAATCTGTACTATGCTATGGTATGGGACGGCTATACTTGTCACTGACTTTATTGTACAGTCTCTGTCTTCAACCCCTATTCGTACCTCCCTTTATCTGTCTAAACTACCCTCTGGTGTCTACGCTCGGTACTATTTTCAGTAACGTGTAAAATACGATCACGTGCACGAGCTTCGACGCACGCTATTAGATTTACAGGTGGCACTAGTATGAAGTACGGCCGCCAGACGGTTTACCGAAAAATCCCAACCCCCATGAATATGGTATTACGGATATTTTTTTTATTCACAACGAATCGCACGGGCACGCCATTGTACATTATCTATCTTATAAAATAATCTTTTTTTTAATGTCGTGAACACGCGATTTTCGCATCCACCCCCGTTGGTACGATCCACCGGTAATTCTGTGCTTATTTTCAATCTTCCTGATATGACCCAAGATAAATTAAATATCAATCTTAAAGGTATATGGTGTTATTGATTTTTTTTCAAATAAGGGTAGGGGGTGTTTTAATCGCGTAATCACGGGGTAGTGTCGAGTTCAAGTCATGCCGAGTAATATATATACTAAGCCATCGAGCATATCCTGGCCGCTGGCTCGACGTCGGCCAATTCAGCAGAAGTTCTACTAATTGGAAGCAGCCTTTTGCGTGCAAGGGGTTGATTTCGTTTGGAGGGGTGGGAGGTCGACGGGGTTGGCTGCGACAGGTCGGCTTGCACAAAGGCAGCTTTTTAATTGGATAACGGCATATTGACGCGTGTTCACACGTGTGCCCCAACTTTTTCCATCACGCCCCCTATAACGGATCACAAATATACAGTGCATTTGTACCGATGCATCCATCTATACACGTATCAACCCCTATCCAGGTAGATACCAAACCACCTGGACTGTCTGACTGCATCCAATGTATTGCCATCTGGATGCATTTCATACAGCCTGTACATTCTCTATGCCTGCCTACCGATACAACACTCGTTATATTCCGTATAAAAAGTTTCCTTTCTCTCCACATACCTTTACGGCTGATCCAATTGAAAAGCTCTGTACACCCTACTGCATTTATTATACAGGACAACCAAGGGTCTATGTACTCCATGCGCAACGCAGCTATCGTATCATAACATAACCTTAACGAATGAAAAAAAAAAATACATCAGATTAGCACCGAACCCCCGACGATATACTATTTAGCTATATCTCCTCTGTTACAGTCTGTAAATTAGCTGCGGTATAGCGGGCCCAATAATTAGTACATGAGAATGATGAGTAGAGGGGGCGGAGTCCGCTGGCAGTAGGGCGTAGACCATCTACCTCTTCGCATCACGTCACTGCCCTAAGAGGTTATGGTTTATTAGTGGTTTCTGGCACGCGAATTTACAAAGGTCTGTACGGCGCTGTGGACCTAACCTCTTTTTCAAAATGTGGATGGAATTGCTATACTGTATGCTGCGCTGCATGATAATGGGGACTGTCTTGACGATGAGCTCATCCTTACGTCAACTTACTGGGGTAATGTCCTTAACGGGACAATGCCGTCGCTAACTCTGGGTCTGCTGTCTTCCTACCGAAGACAGCGAGTGTTGTGACGGTGCAGGACTGGATCGTCGGGATCTCGAAAGCTCAGAGTGGATAAGGGGCGAACCTGTTTGTCTTCCATTACACGAGGCAAAGCAGATCATTGTCTAGACCCTAACCAACCGAAATTCACTATATCCTGACGGCATTACCTTCACTCCCGGGGTATCTATTGTATAGTTTGCTTTATGTGGCCTTGAGAGAAGACGAGTTCCAGGGTACCAGACGTTATAGTAATTCGTCTGGAGTTATTCCTTCGGCTGGTATAATTAGGTCTTGCCAGGTAATTGCGTACTTTGGGTTTTAGGTAATTTTAAAAAAAATTTTTTGAGGCGTTTCTTCGGGGTATCGTTTCGGAGGATCACAGTGGGACACTTGAATTTCTCTCGTTATTTTCTCTATGTCTAGCTAAGCTGCCTACGGAATTAACGTGAAATTTCATAAAATAATTATCATTCGCTGTGGCAATTAGGGTGCTAGCTTGTTGGCTCTTCCACGGTCTGAATGGAACGACGTTGGCACGCTCCGGGAGGAAGCACTAGGTCGTAATACATCCAACCCTCTAACTCGAATGGTTTACCCGGTTGCCATGTAGAAATTACTGTTTGCAGTATTAATTCATCCTAATTAGCTGCGTCATTCGATACAATGTATTGCAGATGAGGAGATGGAATTGGCTATAGTTCTACAGGAATGCTTTGTGGGAATGTATATGACTGGTGCACTTTGATGACATCAATCCTAATTTTCATGCAATACGTGCATACTCACGTATATGGAAACTTGTATAAATTTTTTTATTACTTTGACAACAATGAGTTTGTATCTACAACAATGTGGAACATGTTAGTCTCTTGCGCATACTGCAAAAAAGATTTTTAATCAAATACGCGCGTGCATATCTGATAAAGAACATTCAGGACGAACAGTGTGAAAATTTCCAGGAAAAATCTAGTTCCGGTAATAGTCGAAATTAATGTTCGCGAAACTACGGTATTTCCGGTTTCAAGAAATATCGCAAATTTTACTGTTATTTACCAAATTAGTGCATAAAATGTAACCACGACCTAATGTAGGGTGACACACAGTAATCTTATCCACCTCTATATTTTTTTTATATAGTATATATTATCTACGTACAGGGATGCATATTACAGGTTCACATTAATTATTGAAGCTGTTCTCCAGGTTCTCTTTTCCAGGTGAATATCATGGCGCTACGTGAATAAATAATCGATTGAAATTCCACCGGGGTGGATCGTGGGCGAGATGCAGTGTGGGTCCATGACGCGTAAGATGCACCCTTAAGTGTATAATTCATCGGAAGCACGGATCGATGCATATTAATTCCGGGAAGTCTCGAGTCTTGTGGCTTTTCATGTGGTTATGCAACATGTGAATTCCCAATGATAATTACTGGAAAATTTTCTCCATAATTACTAATTAAAATTTCTCAAAATAAATTAGTACCCAAATACCATGAATACATTTATACTCCTTATATAATCCTTAAGGATATATCACGCTATTTTATACTTATTTGCATTGATTATCGTCTGGATATAATTCCAATTTTTAAGTAAAAAACAAAAGTTACCCAATTCTATTCTTAGACGCGAATAAGCAAATCAAAGCACGACTTCGATTAGTGTATAATCAGTGTCTATGATACTTGGAAAAACAATAAATGACGAGGCCAGCTAATATCTGACTTGTGTTTATTTGCCTATGGCGTCGGCGGCATCTTGTCAGATCAAAGAGGACTCTTATAAACTAACCAAACGCGGTGTGGCCCACTGTACCAAGAAACAAGATCCAGAGTCCCCAGCACTACGTATCACGTATTCTAAGTACCGCTGCTTGAATAAATAAATCGCGGAAGCCGCCACGTACACTTCCGCTCTGAATATACATGCATATATGAGTACGCAGGCGCGTATATTCATAGAGCCTCGCGGTCTCCATATGTGGATCAACCTTAATCTAATTGTTGGATATAGAGTTAAAAATGGGAAACAAAATTGACACGATAATTAGTGAGGTTGCTTTAGTTTTCCCTAGGATAGTCGTCTAGTTACTTTCTCTAGGGACTTTTTATCCTTTCGCTTTTATCGCACTGTATCGCATTACTCTTTTTTTTGTAAGTTGGCTAACTGAGACTTTGATTTTTTTTTCATCACTTTCTTCCTATTGCAAGTCGCTTGCGAGAATGAGAACGAGAGTGGCGGTTAGTGGGGATGGGGTACGGGGGAGTGGGGGAAAAATACAGGACTCTTCCGTGACTCTTGCGAACCGCTGAACTTGACCTCACGAGGTCTTTAGGTGTCTCGAGTTCAACCTTACCTGCATCGCTTGTTCAACTATCCACTTTGACTTCCATCCTCGCTTCTCATTCGTGCGGGTGACTTTTATCTTTTTTCTTGTTACTTTCTCGTATACAGTCTGCTGGCAGGCATGCATACGTGTATATCTATTGGTCACGATTTAAATTATCTTCAACGTTAACCAGTACCTCTCTTCGGAAATGAAGGTCAATTACATTATGGCGGATCTTTAAGTACGTGACTTTGAGTCTTTATTCATCACGTATACATAGCGTTAATCATGTTAAATATCCATCAGGATACCCCTTTTAAAATTTTTTTTTGTAATATAGGAAACAAATTTAGTCGTTTCTGCATATATTAATTATATCATTATTATATTACAGGGTAAGATCGTTATTTGATTTAACACACAGTAAAGTAAATCGCGCCAAAAACACTTTCGTGTAAAAAACTTCGCCAAGTACAGGATTGCTGTAAATTCCTCTGTTTAAAAAAACAACTAATATTTCCATCTCACATTATTCTTCAATATACAAAAAATATTTAAATCATATTATAATGCCAAGTACATAGGTCACTATGTATCTGCTTATTATATGATTTGGCACTAGAGTCATCATTTTAATTGTATTTGCAAAATTTCTTGTAACGTCTTCACTACTCTTTTGTGTTATTACTGCTACTTATATT
>JARQST010000383.1:779627-807779 GCA_030142225.1 Pachycephus smyrnensis
TAAAGAGACTCGGCGGGCCGTGCCCTGTACAGCCGGTTGCCTGTACTTGGCGCGAGACTCGACCGAGTCTCTTGATACCCATAATTCCTTTTTCTTTTTTAACTAAAATTATTTTCTTCCTTCAAATTTGTTGACTTTACCCAACCGCCATGTGCAAACACAGTATACCACCTTACCTTTGAATACTGTCTATATAAAGTAACGTAGATTTCTAATTCCTAAATTCCATGCACAGATGCTTCCAATTACGTCAATTAGTCTTATAAAAATTTAATAATATCCCAAAATTCTTCGACGCCGCAATAAAACCTTCGAACTAAGTAAACTTGTAGATTTTATAAATGCTGCGAAAACAAATTTGATTCTCGAAGCTCTACACTCCACTAGATCTATCCATAGTTCACTCTATGAATACAGGAGGCAGCACTGCTCCCATTGTAATAAGCAACCAAGGCAAGCAATTAATATCAAATCTAATCTAAGCACAAGTGTACAGAGCTGCAAGCAGAGAGTGAGTTCGTGCTGAGAACAGGTGAGGATATGTACACGCAGCTACTACACTATACAATACAGATATAGTATAATCAGTGTTAAGGGCCACGGGTAGTTTTGTCAGTGCAAAGGTGCCAGCATAGAGAAGGATATATATGTGGGGGGAGGGGGCTAAATTTAGTCCTTCACGGGACGAGACTGGGCTACGTCAGAACTACAACGTAGCTCCAGGCGTGCGAATCTCGTTTTACCTTCATTCGTGACGAGTCCAGAGAAACTGACTCATTACCCTGAAATTAATTAGGTTCCATGAGGTAACAAAGGCCCACTACGTGCGCACTCTGCATGCTAAACATTGGACCCAGTCCTGCATTAGAATCCTTGGGGACTCTAGTCAAGTTGTCTGACCGAATTTGGAGAATCTTAAAATATAATAATAATTTTGATATCAAATAATTACATCCCACCCCCTAATTGATCCATCAAGAAACTGTCTTTATAGAGATATGCTTTTTATTATACCTAAATATTTTTTTGTCATCAATATGTTTTTTTCTATTTCTTTTAAAACGTCCTAATAATGACTTCGTCATTCTATGGTATATGTATAAGCAAGTACAGGCCCTTACATGTTTGCCAGGCGTAACAATTGGCTCGTGTGACTCTCTTCACGAGTTCACTTGATTGTTCCTTTCTGTGGAATGAATTATGGGCTGCCCGGATGCCGCTGGGCATCGTGCACTTTCTCTGCCGTCTATTCTACTCCTGGTCCAGGACACAATGGTCCTTGTTACCTATGGGACTCCATGCATTAGTTGCTTGGGGTGAAAATTAGTAGGGGGTTGGTTGGCTGTTGGTCTGGATTCTGTTAAACTTAAAGGTGAATGGAATATCTTGGGGTACTGGGAAGTTCATGAAGGCACGTACAACTCATCGATAAGATAAGAAGTTTAGATGGAATGTTTACCAGCTGTTATTTAGGAAATGCATGCAGTATATCAATTGATGATTCAATGAGAAAGAATGACAATGATAGATGTATAGAGCGTACGTAATTCTAAGCTAACGAGGATTACGCTTTATTGGATTGAATATTTTACAGACCGTTATGATAATCCGTAAATATGGTAGAATCAATATAGCGTAATCTCTCGTCCGCGAGTATACAGGGGTAAACCTATTAAAACACAGGGTATTATGGCCGCATTTTCGTCGCACCGAATGCACCGCGAATGGCCGTTTTGGCTGGACGCGTGTAAAATTGATTAACGACCTCAATCCTAATTCTAACCTCTATCCGTCATGACAGTTTCAGTAGCGATAACAATGCCGATTTAAGCACCTGAGGCTCTTGTCTGTTTCTTAAGAATTTCAAATTAGAATAAACATCCGAGCAACGTACTGCTCAAGGACTAAGAAACTTGATTGGATTATAACTTCGAGTCTGGGCACAATAAATTTCTTCCTGAAACGAGGTTAAATCGTGTAGGAATCAGGGGATGCTTTTTGCTGCTGGCTGATCCAATACGCCGGTCTGCGCAACCCGTTCGACTTATTAAATCGTGTTCTCTTAAATTGGCTATTAGGTTACGTATAATAGACGATACACGTTATGGACCGGGTATTAATATCCAACAATAAGGAAACTCTTGCCAGCTAAGACCTCATCTATTTCAGAGGTTCTCAATCGTTATTCGATTAGTTCATCCCTTTTAAATTTTATAATTAAAACTTATTTTTCTACAGCCACCCAATAGTCATGTCGACCGTCAGTCGTCATTTTAATTTTCCTTTACTCAGATTCGATATTATCTAAGTTTTATTGATTCACAATTTTTTTGTTTGTTTTTTTAGTACTGTCTCTGCCACTTTCTCTGGTGGACCAATTACGGGGGTAGGAGACGGAAATGACAGTGGGACGTTGGGAGGGGGTGGATGGGGAGGGATTGGGTAGGAGAAAGAAAGAGTACCATCCAACTAGGAGTAAATCGTCGTAAAATTTATCGTACCCTGTGAATGAGTCATTGACAGTTCGATTACCGAGGATATTGCAAAGGGTGGCCTCTCCTTCTATACGTAGAACAACGGGCCCGACTGAACTGAAGCAAATATAATCTGCCGACTGGCTCGTGGTTACTTAAGCTGTCCGATGCAGAAGTAAGCTCCGACGGTAAAATGATTGATACCGCCGCCTGAGAATGATTAGTTTATTAATCGCTTTCCTTGACCAGCGTCGGTGGCCCCGGAGGTTGCAGGAGGAAGGGAAATTTTAGGGTTGGAAAAAATCATTGAGATTTTTTTTTGTTGGGTATAGTTGGTCGATGTGAAATTTTCTTTTTACAGACATCGAGGTTAGATTTAGAGAAGAGGTACGTAAGGCGACCTGCAGTGGTAACACGGATGGAAGTTTGATAACTCACGTTTACTATAATTATCGATTTTGGAAACAGAGGATGTTAGGGGTTTAAATCTGTTGATGGGTTGATTAAGACACGGCATATGTATCGAGAATTATTTTTGAGAAAAATATTATTTGCGAATTATTTTGATTGAAACAGCCTGTAGAAAGATGTCCTGACCAGCTTTCCAAGACGTGGGGTTACACCTTGACAGAACCTCCAGGGAAATGATGCAATTTTTCAACGGTTACAAAAAATTTGCACGGAAAATCACAACGTTGGTCCTATGGGCTGCGAGGAGGGTAGGAGGTATCAGAGGGTAACTGGTTTGATAGGGGTGGCTGATCGCGAAGACCTCACAAGGGATGTATATATACGTACTGACTTTGACTCTGACTTCAGAGGTTAATCGTTCTCGCCATAATGTATTTCCTTTCGGAACGGTCAGTTAATACAGTTGATGCTCCCTTAATCCCAAACCCGTCGTCCTACCCTGTATAAGGGAAGCGAAAGCTGACATTTTTTTTGTTCTCCGCCACTCTTCCCACTGCAAATCCAACAAACGATCCCCGTAATGGCTATCGCTTTTTCTCACGAAAAGTCGTTACAAATGATTCCAACGGGACACGTGGGACATTGGCTCTTGACAGTTTCTTCGACAGGCATAATTGTCCAGAGAGAGAGAAGACTAAAAACGAAGGCAAAAAATGCGGGAGATTTAAAGCGTCCGTAAGAAAAAGAAATTACATAACAATAAATAATCGAAAGATAAATAAATAACTAAGCCACGCAATTCTCATTTACGTTTATTTTTTCATAATTCAAAAATATTTTCAAAAAGTGCCTTTTTAATGAAACCAAAATGAATTTTTTTTCTTACTATGCCCACGAACTAATACCCTTGTACAGCAATAACCCCTGTTTTACAACGCAACCCTTGTCTCTCCCTATCGTTCGATGCTCCAAAGTGGGAAACAAGGGAAATGAGACGAACGGGTAAATAATGGAGCAAATGCAAATGCACTCTGGCGAATGAACGAACCACCTACTGAACGAAGTAGAATTGGTGAACTATGAACCGAGTTGGTGAAGGCTCCTGGTAGCTGTGGCTACGAACCCCTAGCTGTCTGGCTGCCGGTTTCCGCTGCCACCGCCGTTGCCATTGCTGGCGTAGACCTATTGCGCGAGTTCTCCCGCGAGTAGTCCGTGAGTATGCACTTAGGATTTAAATAAGCCCGCTAAAAGTGGGATAATTGAAATGGCAAAGGTGGGGTAGTCGGTGTGCGACGTGCGCGCGTTCCCCGCAGAATCCGCTCTCGAGGGAGTTGGACGATGGAGACGGCAAAACCGTAGGCAACATTGGCGAGGAGTAGCGGAGGGTGAGAATATTGAAAATCCAAGAAATGCTGGAAAAATAATTTTTTTACTGGCACCACAAAATTTTCCAAAATCTTTATAAAAAAAAAATACAAAATAAATTACGAAAATCATTGATTACAATTACTTTGATTATTTTTTTGTGGTCCCATCAATTACCTTTTCTATCATTGCATTATGTATGGGATTTAGGTGGACCAAATCTTTTGAGAGTTCTAGAGCCTACTAGACAAAATGGCGTATATCTTGACTGTACGAAAAAGATACATGGGTCGTAATTAATTGCCAAAATATACAAAACCCTAATGCCTCCTCCACCTTCGATTCGCGAATTCGAACACAGGGTGGATACAGACTAAGCGGATGAATAGGTCTTTTGGCGCTATTGTGTTCCTGGCATTATGCCAATACCTTCCATTCGATAAATATCATCTTAATGAACTCATGTATATTTGATTGGGAGCTTTCCATCCCATCTACCCCTCCCAACCACGCATTATAGCTACATCTATACCGTACACACACAATCCCACCATAATCAACCTTCCTCTCCGCCTTCAACCCTCAGAACATTTTCCACCCCTATTCCCAAAACTCTCTTGGCTACTCATCTCGCACCCTGTCTAACTTCTATATCACTGAATACCAACACTATCCAAAAAATATCATAACTAATAATTCATACTGTAATTCCCCAGATTAATTACATTCCTCGATATCTTCTTGTTAACATATATAATAATAATAATAATAACAATAATAAAAGATTCTTATCCAAGTATCTCGTATACGGTACAGCAAATACAATATATATACATACCTTTAAACTACCTAAAATTGTGCACGTGTGTACCTACCTTTATGTCCTATCTAATACATACTATATGTATAAATACATATACATACACAAGTCACGAGTATAGTATCTCTGTCAATTCAGTGAGAAGGCTTTAGCGTTTTACCCCTTTCGAAGCTTTCATATGTATCTCGGCATCAGCGCACTATATGTATTAAGGGTGAAGCAGAGACGGGCAAGGGGAGGGGGCGGGGGGTTGTTTGTATGTCAGAATGAGAGAGAAGAGGTCGACAGGGGATACCGGTGCAAGAGCAAGAGCTTGAAAGGTGAGACGTACCTACTACTCTCTTGGCGGAGTTTTCGGGTTGGTTCTGGGGGGAGGGGAGAGGGTGATAGGGGGTGACGGGTTCGCGCGTTATTTATACGTAGTGGTTTGGCCGAGGGTGTGTAGGAAGAGAGGGTGCTACATTAGCAAGATTGCCCCCTACCACCTTTTCCCGAGCTTCTCCCTTACTCTCCTACTTGTATTCTCTTTCTCCCACTTTCTCTGTCTCTCTCTCTCTCTCTCTCTTGACTTTCCTCCCTCCTTCGTTTTTCGATACTTTCACTCCAATCCACCCTCGTTGGTATACCATATATATATATATACAGGGGCTCGTTTTATAACGGAGATGAACCCCCCTACTGGGCTGAGAGTCAAACGCGTCGTGATCCTTGGCATTATCCTGAAAGAATTGGTCACTGGGTATTAAGGGTTGGTTTTGACTTTAACTTTTTTTTGTTTCTACTATTTTATTGAAATATTATTCATAACGCTGTGGTTCGTACCTTCTGTCTCTGTTCGTATGTCTTGAAGGGGTGTCGTGTTACTGGGGCGTTTACGAGGATAAGGGTTAAAGCTTAATGGTCTGCAAGGTGCTGCCAGCGATACTTTTATATACATACATACCTGTATACAGTATACCTAACAGAAACACTGGTCTAGTTGGAGGATATTTGCATTATGCACTTATCAAAAGTGCATCAGTGAAGAATATACGGATGTACTGATAAGGTTCTTATCTTTTAGTGATTTCCCTGTAGATTAAAAATTTCTTTTTACATAAATACTTTTTTGGGGATTTCTTACGGTACGGGAACGTCTTTTGAGTATATCAAGTTGTTAACGTTGTGGTAGGGGTAGGTGAGATTAGAATGTTTTTGAAGTAAAATAGACGGTATTTATAATTAACAAGGAGAAATTGTGAGTTAAATTTTTTTTTCGTTTTCGTTTTCTCACCTCTTTAATATCAAACGTATAATACAATTTCCTCAGCTTTTGTTGTGTCTCTGACTTTTTCATCCACGGTAAGCACCACCGACTTGGTCCGTGTCTTAGTTCCGCTCTCGTACTGGAAACTAAGCTGGCAGCTAGTGCGTTAATTGGCAGCTCCTGCCAATTGACACTCATTAGAGCGTAAGATTAATTACAAAGGCCGCGCAGCCACGATATCCGCCTTCACTCCGCGGAGTCCTCTCCAATTAATGAAAGTTATGTCCGACACTAACAAACCCTACGCCATATTGAAACATGTCAGCAGACGCAGTTGTTTGCGATTTGTTATCACGATATATTAGACGGATGTGTAATGGACCTTTTCTGTACTATATATATTTTTCCCTCCACTTTTTAACCTTTTTTTTCTAATTATTCATTTAGCTTGCTTTCTCGTCGTAATGATAATTATCATCATTAAAAGTTCTATATTTGTATCTTATTTCAGAGCAGACCGTGAATGCTTGCGTTATTTAAAAACGCGTGCGTTCGCGCGGGTTCGTGTGTATATATATATATATATCAAGAGTATTATAGTAAAATTAAAAATACACCAGCTCCCATGAATTTTGGGAACACGTTACGCCGTAAGGATAAGCTGCCATTTTGCTCGGTAAATAATAGATCGGCCCCCGTCTCTCGCGCCGCGGCTTTTCTCCTCGTACCTACTAACGTTAGGTTGACGTTGACGGTCAGGTGACGGTTTGAAGGAATACTACATTTGCGTCTTGCGATTTGCCTCCGGAGGGAAGCAGACAGAGGTTCTCAGATGATGGATCAAGGAAAATTCTTAAAAAATCATATTAAAGTCAGTATAGATACTTCAATAAGCTTTAATTACTTACTTTGGTATTATTGACTCCCGATGATTTTCCAATGAAAATTCAATCAACGTTTTCTATGATACTTGATTGCAATGTATTAACAAGGGTAGCTAGCAAAGCTTAATAGAAAATTTGACATCCCCTATTTACGGTTGGCGCGGGTAGCCTAGCTAGACAGGTAGTTCACGGGGTTTAGAATTTACCAAGAAATAGCGTTGGACCAGGGCCGTAAACAGGGTGTGTTTAGGGACCCGTGTTTTATACAGTGGTACCCGGACGACACCGCGAGGGTTTTTGCGGCATGCATGTTTCACCCCCATTTGCATCTAGCCAACTTTTTATTTCACGGCTTAAGCCCGCGCGTGAAGCTGCAGTTCCTGCGGCACGAGCTTCTAGGTGTGGGGATGTGTCACAGTCAAAATAGAGGGTTGAGGGAGACCGCGTCGAGCATCATCCCCGATAACACGTGTCACGGGAATTCCACGGGGTGTAGTAAATTTCTCCAACACTCATATTGACACGTGCTCACCAAGGCTGATGGCTCTTAAAATATTTAAAAACTCGTCCCACCCACCCCTATTCACATTCACAACCATCCCAGCACATATTTTCACCCTTATTCACACCCACCGATTCCTCCCGTTATCTCCACCTTTATTAGGAGTTGCTCACGTTCGAGCTTCGAAAGATGAAAAAAAATCCTACAAAATATCCTCCCACGTCATCCCTGAATAAACTACCTCCACCCCCAAAAAGTCACAGAAAAAATTTTCAAAAAAATATCTAAAATAAAAATCTCAGCGTCAATCACAAACAACGAAATCATATCCTGTTATCAATTATAATTATACAACTGACCTGCTATACCCTAACTTCCTACATCCCTTAACTAATTAATTTTTAAAAATTTGTTTTTACACTCCGGC
This sequence comes from Pachycephus smyrnensis, assembly GCA_030142225.1. Taxonomy (NCBI): domain Eukaryota; kingdom Metazoa; phylum Arthropoda; class Insecta; order Hymenoptera; family Cephidae; genus Pachycephus; species Pachycephus smyrnensis. The sequence goes on from JARQST010000383.1 coordinate 787,757, forward strand.
GAGTCATTCATCTACGTCTATATTCAACTGACGGAAGGGTTGCCAAGCTAGTATATGTATATATAACGGGTGACACTCCCATCAAAGTAATCAGTGATAAAGCTCATTAAGGAGTAGCAATTAGTTCGATCGGGGCTTGATTCCCATCCAATATCGCGAGAGAGACTCTCCTCGGCGTTCTTTACTCGCCACGTGAAAATTTGATGGGGAACGAGTCGCTCGTGCGCACGTCACGGATGTGTGACGTCCTTAATTACGTTAAGGTCACCCTTGCTACGTTTCTACAGACACACTCGCTACCCCCGAAGGTTATCCTGCGTTTCTGCGTAATAAACCTACCTATAGCTACTAGCATCTGAATATGTACATATGCCCACGTATACCTGTTCACGTGCATAGCCACCTCCTACTTTCATTGGCTCTCTCTATATATATACATACCCATTTGTTGGTGAACTATATATATACACACATATAGTACTAGGCGGCCAGTCAGCTACAGGCAGTCAGGCTCACTTTTCCCGCTCGACTAATTAATAAACGATCGACCGACTCTGTGTCAGTCGACGCTAATTACAGGTGACGAGCTATCAAGTCTTTCGCGTAGCCCGACGAGTATTAATAAAATAGCAGATAATACCTTTTATATTCCGCGGCTATACCTACCTCATCCTCCTGACGATAGCTCTCTTCTTTCCTCCACGTATCCTTCGCCTATACCACTTTCCGCCATTTTTCTTTACAGGTATTATACGGGAGTGTACGTACGAGTGCGACGGTAGATATAACTGGCTGTGAGATCGTGGCCACTTTTTACTGGAGTATTTGAAAAAAAAATTGCGAAAAATAAAAAACAGGGAAAAAGAGAAAGATGGGGAAGTACTGGCAACTCGCCAGCCGCGAATCGAATTCTTCAGTGATTTAATAAGCGTCGCGACGTGCAGCGTCGCGGTTCTGGCAAGTTTCGAATAAGAATCTTCGGGATCTCCACTGATCTTCCTTAAGAGCGTAGTTGCTCTTTTATTTTATAAAATAAAAAAATAAGTCTGTCAAAATTGTACTGTCTCAATGTCACCAGATTGGCCATTGGGATACCTACTAGGGATTTCTGGGGAATAATTGACACAGATGAGATAGAGATATAAGGATTTTAAAAGATTCAAAAAAAAATTATGATCTGTCCGTTTCATTTCTCACGCGAAGAACGAGTCGTTGGTTTCGTAAAATGGCGGCGTAGATGCAGGGCAGTTGTCGAGGATGAGAGAAACGTCCGTCGGAGGCCAATGCTAATTGAAAGTTTCCACGAATTCGACTAACTGACGTCGATTGAAATCTGCCAATATAAGCCGAAGCCAAAGCTAATTATCACGTGAAACATTTAGCGCAAAGGTTACCTCTCCACCCCTTTCGTACGATTTGGCCAATTTGGTGATTATTCGCAAGGATTACTGATAATAATTAAATATCTCAATCCACCCTTCAAAAGAACCTACGAAAATACCCCACTTCAATCTCAATCAAAATTTACATCCGTTTATCCTTACGTAAAATAAAATCTTTCGTTCATCCAAGTCAAAATCCACCCCACGTAACCTTACCCAGTCAGGGGTTAATGTGACACAGAGGATACCAGTTGCCAGCTTAATAATGACTTAAACTAAAATACAGGCAAAATGAAATATCTGTATAGTTCAGCAGAGATACTAACCACATTTGAGTATACGTATATATATAACTTTGAACAGTACATACATGGTACACGTAAATATATACATATATATATATATACACACAATACACGAGATATAATTTGCAGCAAGGATCTTGTTTGGTATATTCCAAAGACTCCATTTTCCCAGGTGGAGTCTCTGGCTTCGTTTACACGAAGGATTATTAACGGGCATCTAAATAACAGACGGTACTGTTAAACGGGAAACGATCCTGGATAATGATTTGAACGTTAGAGAGTGACTGGATGCTGAGAAGTATGAAATGGTAACGGTGGTGGTGAAGGGGTTGGAGGGGGGTTGTTAAGAGAAGAGGGACTCTGCCAGTATAGAATCGAAAGGGGTTCGGTTGGTTAGTCTGAGACAGGAAGACGTTAAAAAGGGATAGGGGATGTTGTCGACAGCCGGCTAGATTCCGTCTCGGGGATTTAATGAGATTTTATTCGCGAGATAATTAGTGCGTCTCATGAGTTTCCCATCTCCTTTCCACCATCCCTAAACCTCTTCATCTCCTTCTCCTCTATCTCTCTCAGACTTTCTCTCTCCTTACTTACCGGCTCTCTTGAAGCTTCTAGCTCGCCGTCTCCTTTATGTAATTACTATTACAATTGTCATGTTCCTCGGATGCACCCTGCACAACCCCTATTCGCGGTTGCGGAAGCGAATACGGGCACAACAAGCCCCTAACCCTTAATCGGGTCACCTTTTCTCACGGAATTGCGTGAGGGGCGTATACCAACCTTCTGCGAAATTCAACTTGTCAATTTCATTTAATTAGTTTAGAAAATTTGTCGCTGCTGACAATCTGTTGGTAATTTTATTAATTATTACGTAATCCTCTATATCTAGTTCATAGGCCGATTTTTAGGAATTTTTAAGGGTTGTGCTTGGATTTGATTTGTCGGGTACTGTATTTATCGTACAGCAACATGATTAGAATCTAATCCTGCGTTTGGGGATTATTGGGGTTAAAATATGTAAGATCGATTTTGACTATCATTTTATGGATCTATGGGGCAGAGATCAGCGGCTTGGTGGTTAGATCGTTTCACGTGATCATCCAGGCTTAATTCAAGGTATCGCTGTATCGACGTCATTGACTGTCTCGTCACGCGCGGAATCTACCCACCGCAAGGCCGTTTTAATGGGACCTCAAATGGCCCAAAATGAGTGCGTCGGTACCTTGTGGCTGTTGAAAGATTTTATCGTCCGTGTAAACGCTCACGCGACCTACGAACAGGAGCTGACTTGCTTGGCTTCTGCGTGTTCTTGTCCTATGGAGTCATCCTGATCCCGTTGAGGCAGGAAACCGCACAATTGCTAAAAAATATCTTGGGGAGAAAAAAATATGTAAGACCCATTAATGGACCACTTGAGATGCACTTGAGTGTATCGGAAATCATTGTTGTGTGGTACTAACCTTTATCCCAAGATTGATAATACCAGTTCGTTTTGCTTCGCTGACTTTGAACGTTGGATCAATCAGGATTAGATAACCTTAAAACAAAAACATGTTTTGTAATTGAAAAATTTGATTTTAAAATTACTTACGCCTATGTATACATACGGTTAACACTGGATTATTATTATTATTATCATCGTTCATAAGACTCATTTACGTTAGTGATAAAATGCTCAGCAGTCCTGATATCAGACCGCAAAATAAAGTTAACCATAAAGAAGCTTTAGAATAAAGGAAGTAAAAGCTGGAGGAAGAGTATAAAAGATAGGATAGGCTTGCGAATGGATATGCACGGTATAGAAGGACGGAGAAGATAAAAAGACGCAGATTCCGCGAATGTACTGTAAAACCGAGTCGAAAAACTCGACTGTAAAAGACCGTCGGGCGAGCCATCCTTTTATTTACCCCGCAGCATCCGCAGACCGAGCGAAGAGAGAAATATACGTGGAGAAAGTCGAGAAAGGGTTGGAAAGCTGCAAAACTCATAGAAACTCATGGGCATGTACTTGCAACCCCCCAGAGTAGTGCATAGAGCAGTTTATCCTTGAAAAGGCTTCCTGGGGATTTTTCATCCCCTTGATTCGGCCAGTCTGCATGAAAACCCTTATAGAGATAGGTAGGCAGGTATCGACGTACATCGTATACGGATGATCGCTTCGTTTGGGACACCCTGTAGTAAGAAATACAAGTGAAAGCTTTAAAGGGGGCCAGGGATGGGAGGGTGGGATTTTGCGGGGGGTGAAGCCGGAGGGCGGAAAGGGGTTTGGGTAATCAGTAAATGCGTCCATCAGCGGATTACGGGGACCGCACTCCCATTCCAAGCCTCTCCCTCCTCCCAACCCCTGCAACCCCATACCAACAGAATCTAGCATCCCCCTGTACTCGGTCCGTAGCTTCAACAAACCCCACGACACCCTGTCCATGAACGCGACCACCCCAGATCCCATAGCCAGTGTATTGGAATTATTACGAATTTTGGCCACATTGTTTCCCCATCCCCTTAGGCGCGCTTTCACCCTTCTGTACGATTTGCGTAATCGGTCCACGTACTCAGAGCTGGTGAGTGCAGGTACTCGTGGAACTACCACAGCACGCGAGTTGTGTACCTGTTTTTTAAAAAATACAAAATACAAAATTTTCTTTTTTTTAATAAAAACTACAAAATTTACATGGTCATTAAATAATTACTAAGTACAGTTTAGATTATAATCATCAGATACGAACGAAAACTATTAAGTTAAAAGGTAAAGGCGTCTCTCAAAGATGACGTAAATTCTTTCTTTACCTTTAAGGGGAATTCCCAAGAACTTACAATTGGAATTTCAAGTGGCACCTGACGAGAGTTACCCTGCGAATCTTACAAGTGAAGTAAAACCAGAAAGAAATTATCCTCGCTGCGTTCCTTTCACTTTTTTTTTCTTCCACCACTTTCTTTTTTTTTTTCTCACCGTCATTCTTTCTCTGTCTTTCTTATTCCTTCGTTCTTTTTTTTTCTTTCCACTCAGTTTCCGCACCGGTATCCGCCAGACCAAGAGAGAATCGACACGAAGTAAAAGAGCGGACTAAAACAGAGCAGATAGATTGTCAGACAGGAAGGGTAAGGGGGGAGGGGGGTCGTAGGCAGCTAGAGGGTGGTTGGTTGGTTGGTTGTACGATGGTAAGCTCACAAAGCAAATTGAATTGTAAATATAAAGCGTTTAAAAACGGATAGCTGCAAACGGATTCCCTAATGAGTGGCAGCTGAGTATAGGAGTGGGAGTAGGAATAACAATACCGGAATACATTAACCGCTTGAAATGGCATGGGGGGCAGGGAGGGGGAGGGGGCAGGGGCACGACCAGGGCATGCTACGCCGAACGCAAAAAATTAAGCACTCTCGCGAAAGTATAATTGAGCCGGGATTAGCTTGGGTCGCTCTAATGAAAAATAAGGCGACGTAGTCCTTCCTCTTTTTTTATTCTTTTCTATCTCTCGTATTTATATCATTGTTTTTACTTTCTACCTTTGTCATTCCCTTCATCCCCACAATTACACTTATTCCTTCTATCACTATTAGTTACCTTATTATCCTTGTTCGTAATTACGTCATAATAAGGGTCTATATTAAATGTACAGGAGATATTCATTCGCATTATACGTTAGCATACAGGTTCCCAGTGCCTTCTGGGTAGCGTTTTGTAGACGCTTCTCCGCCATCTTGTTGCTTGTACCTATCCGCGAAATTTGATCTGGCAAATATTATTCTTCGTGTATACTTACTCCTCTGACCTTATCGTTATACGTTACAAGTGGATGGATTATAACTGGAGAGGCCTGGTGAGACTGGTGGAGAGAAATTCCGGCGATTATTTCAAAGCACTCGGGGGTACGTAAGGGTCGGGACGCGACGCCGGGAGGAGCGTCGAGACGAACTAGAAAGCAACCCTGGCTGGCAGGTAGACCTCCGCCTTGGATATCATAAATAGGCGAGTGGTCGGAGGTGCGTTAAACAATTTCAGCTAATGAACGAAGTTAATTACCGAGGTCTGAGTTGCTGGGCTCACCTCCCTGTTAACCACCCTCCCGTGGTACCCCCTCCTTCCTTCCTTCCTTCCTTCCTTCTATACCAACAAACTCCTCTTCGTCCCTCTTCCAACCCTCTTTTCGTGCACCTCACTGCCAAGAGGCCGGAGCCTCGACGTACTGCCACGTTTTCGCCGAGCCGAAAGGGGTGACTCCAATTATAAAGTTGCTTTAGAAAATATCATGAACTAAGACTGCCACCACAATGAATCTAATGATCGCGGAACTTGACTTCGTATCCAACCCTTATTTCGATTACTATATTTTCACCCCATTCGACTCCATAGAGAATCTCCGTTCAAAGGGATATTAATCAGGCTACCTTATATCTTATATAAGGTGAATTTGCAGTAAATAAAAAATGGATTTTTCCTTAAAAATGTGTTTTTTTTTTAAATATATTACACGTATGTAAGATACCGGGGGATACTTTTTCTCATTTTTCTATGCCTTTCGCGTGCTCGTATATATATTTCATGCATTTCATCCCTTAGTTAGAAGAAAAACGAGACGTCTGGCAGTACGATGGTATAGTCGATGGTAATGCGCGTAAATTAGGCGTTCGAGGAGCCAGAGACGCGTACACCGTCTAAGCACATTACCGTCTAAGTACGTTACCTGAATACCCTTGTATTCGTGTTTTAAAGGGGATGACGATGACGTACTCGGCACCCTGAGAAATAACCATAGACTATGAAGAGACGAAGAGGTACGCGCAGTCTCGTGCCGATTGGTATACGTATTATGAAAGTCAACGGCTTCGTTTGAAGTACACGGCATAATGTAGCATTGGCAATGCCAACATTGATGGTAACGATACCAGAGATAGCAATAGCAATGATAATATACAGTACAGATGAGAGGCGAATTTTGCGTTTGCGCCAGTTAACAGCAGTTTAAGCTTTGCCAGACGGTCTAATGATGCAATGAAGATGCATTAAATCCGATGGATTATTTTGCCCTCGTTAACGTAAACAGTGCTTTTACTTGAAACTGCAAAATCTTCCCATTAACGTGGAATATTCGATTCCACGTATACCCAAGACGTCTAATATAATTTATTTCGGTTATATCAGACATTTGATCGAATTACTTGTATTAAGTAATAAGTAATTTAAACTGAGTGGGGATGAAACGGAGTAATATTATACGCGTGTGTGTATATATATATATATATATATATAACAAATGTATATGAAGGGAGGCGGGGAGGGGGTTGTCAGTATATCTAAGTCCTTGTAAATTTTATATATATATATATATATATATAGCAATCCTCCATTTGAGCTCTTTTCGCTAAGCCTCCTCCTTTCGACGCGGGATGTGGGTGGTAGGGGGAGGCGTCGGGACGGGATGGTCGGCAGGGGGATAGAGGCGGCCTTTAATTAACAGAAAGTGGTTCATTAGAGCTTATTCATTAGAGAGAGCGCGCGTAATTAGCAAACTCTACCCTTTCTCCAGACCTCCTTTCGCGTTTCACCCTACACACACTTCCAGCATTCGCCACCCCCTCCTCCCATCTCGCACAGCGCTGCCTCCGCCAGCTCTGTATCCCTCTTTCCAGCTTCACCCCTTAGAGGATGGGGGGGGGGGGCTTTTACCCCTAAGCTCCTTTTACTCCTTTTCACTCTCTATCTACCATCCTACCCTTCCAACAGTCTCTTCTCTTCCCTTCATCCCCTATTTCTTTCTATATAACCAATCATCCTAGATAGTACTATCATCTTCTTTATTTATCTTCTTCTTCTTCCTGTTCTTTGGTACTTTTTATCTTTTTTTCTTGTTCTTTACCTAGTCGTTTGTTATATTTGATAAAATCTTTTAATTTTGTTAAAGGGATTTGTATGCTTAACCGAGACTTCTTTTTCTTCCCCGTACTTTGATTTTCAATTCGTTATCAGCAGTTTCGGTATGTTGCTTTTCTTTGCTGAGCTCTTATCACTTTCTGTCATTCTTTTGACGGTGCTCGTTATTGTGGAAGGATTTGGGTCTGGTGAAATGAGGTAGAAGTACATCCCTTAGTTCCTGACCCAATAAAGAACGACCCACCCCTATGCTGTATATGTGGTTATACCAACTAGAACCTCAAGTGTTCCTAAACAGAACTACAGAAACGTGCAGGAAACTGATTGCAAGACTCCGCTAGCAGGAAGCTCATCGACTTAGAGTTCCTGCAACGAGAGTAGCGAACTTCCCTTAGATTGTCTCGATTTTAGGGACCAATAATGATCCCGGCGAGTTAACCCCTGAACCTGATGCACGCGCGTCGTTAATTAAGTCGATTTACAGAACAGCGAGGCTTTGTGTATAGAAAGGCATTTTCATCCCTTACTTTTTCACAGTACCCAACCATACCAATCAATCTACCCCTGATCGCGGTTCTCCTACTTTTTCTTGCATATCTATACCCACTCCAACTCTTCAACCTCATTTAAACGAACTTCCGGAATAACCAGATACCGATTTAAATGACATTCCAAATATACCACCCGGTAATTTACCACGATATAAAATAATAGAATACATTAATCTCGACCTATTCAACAATGGAAAACTGATTGTCAAAAAATAAAAAAAATATATATCAACATTCGTCCTCGTCAGATTTTTATTTACGTCCAACAAGTCCTTCCAAACTGGACCACGTCGTATATCGTGTTCAGGTCACGTGAAAAAGGATAATTGGCCGACTTCTCAAGAGATCGCGAATGATATCCAACACCGATCGTCACGACTCGCGAGGAGCAGACCTGGGTCCTCCAGCAACCTCAGCAGCCAGCAGCAGCAACCTTAGCGGTAAAATATAGGCCCACGTCATTACCACGGCAACGAGGCAAGCCCTCTCTCGCAAGAGAAAGAGAGAGAGAGATAGAGAGACAGAGTGAATATCTCGCGAAGATGGCGGGGGCGGACTAAAACTTCTAATTACCGTCGCACCGTGGCCGTGGTCTAATGAGCAAGCCAGGCCCACGGCAAAAAGGGCGCTTCCTACTAACGAGATCGATTTATCGCGACGCCTTGCTTGCCTTGCTTGCTTGCTTGCCCTCTCGATTTCAAAGGTACCTCATTAACTGCCGATCTTTTTACCCCATAACCATCCACTGCCACCTATCCACCATCATCCATCGTCACCATCTACCAACAGGGACTTTTCAATACTTCAGGGCTTATTCTCACCTTTGGCCAAATTTCGACGTACCCATTCATAAACGGACGAAAAAAAATCCTTGTGAGATTCTGATGGTTGTTTTTTTTTTCATTTTAATACCACAAATGGTACGGAGTGACATTTTGCATTAGGAAAGACCAAATTTAATAGATGCAAATTCATACCTCAGGTAAAATTGGAAAATGTCAAATAAATTAGATTACATTTGTTTGTAGAAATTCAAACGGGTGGGGATTTGTATAACGAATAAAATTATTTTATCTTTTTTCTGTAATAACCACGCTTATATAAATATATATATATATATATGGATCTCGAACATTAATTTCAACGTCGCTCGACTCGAAGCATCGAGTACAATAAAATCCACGGATTTCCAACGTGACCCTTTTCGATAATGTTAATCCTCTGACCTCTGCGTACACTCTCCGCTGCATCCCTATTTTTCCATGCCCACATATGAACACAATTATGCATTTCTATCAGGGAGTTCAGAAACCTGAATACCACATGCACGTAGGTATCCAGATATACATGATACTCAGGATAAATGCACCGACTGAAGTTGGCGCTGCTATAGGAATCAAATGATCGCGCTAACTTCAGTCGGTACGTTTGCACTGAATAACCTTGTACACGAATTCCGATATAAATATATATATATAAAAAATACATGTATGTACATATCGATGTAAAAAGAGGGTAAAAGAGAGAGACGCCCAATTGCACCAAACAATTCGCGTGAGCGCGTGAGACGTAGTAAAAAAAATTTCATCATTTTTATTCATTTGCCCGTAAAAACCTGTACTAATTAATGCGAGCTGAAGCACGACGTACTGCGCTCACATCGGCGAGGTATGCATGTCCAATTAAAGCGTCATAAGTTTGCATTACATCGTTTTTACAGACAAATTTATTACGCCCTCTACCAGCTACCACAGTACGTCTATCCGTCTATTTGTCTGGTCCGTATACTACAGGCTGGTACGTCCATCCGTCGTTGGAGTCCCTGTCTACCTCCACGTGCGTATTACGTAGCGACGGCGACTGCCGAATAACAACGTCTCGCATTCACGAGGACCATGCATCTGTATCATGTCGTGGGGACGCATCAGCGTGCGCGCCACGTGTGCCGTGGCGGGATTTTTTGAAAAAAAAAAGAAGAAAGAAAGAGAAATTTCAAGCAGGACGGCACCGTATAAGGATTTAGCCTGGGATATTTACCAGCGAGGCTAATTGCGCCGACAGGGCGCATGCTCGAAATAGTTTAATGGAGAAAAAAGTGGGGGGAAGGGTATATACAGCTTTTTAGCGGCCAATCAAAATTCTTCAATGCCCCGCCAACGCGGACTTTCCGCATAGGACTGACCGATGGACAGTGGAATGGATCGTGAAACAGAGAAACGGATACGGGAACGCGCCAAGTGGATTCGGCATAAAGTGAAAGAGAGACAGAGAATGTAAGAGAGTATATGAGAGTGAGAGGGACGAAGTGAAAGAAACAAAATCTAGAAAGCGCATTACGAACGCGGACTTAATTAAAGGTTTGACCAGTGAGACTGTACTGGTAACAAATCTAAATCTCTTCATCTCTCTCTCTCATACCTAACCATATCCACACCGCTCTCACAATGACAATGCTCCAGTATCCCGAACCAAATAAGATTGACGTGTCCTCGGCTGTTTTGTTTTTAATTAATTGAACGTTCCTGCGCCTGCGTCCCAAATTGGCAGGACGGCATTCTAATGCGACTCCGCCGGGAGGCACAAAAAAGCTTCGTTACTCCCTTTAAAACTCTCCTCTTCTTTGTCTTCCCTTCTTCGCTTGCTCGCTCTCCCATCTCTCTCTCTCTCTCTTTCTCTCTCTCTCTCTCTTTCTCCCACTGCCACGATTCTCCTTCGTCCAGCTCGTATTCGCCCGCGAAATCGGGAATAAATCGGCGCCTGAACAAAACCGACGAAATCGGCCGCACGTCGGGACTCCTCTAGGCTCGCTCAATTAAGGAAATTTATTTCGCTGCACAGCTCGTCCACCGAGCCGCCACCACCACCACCTCCAGGCAACGTTACCGACGCTGCCGCTTGCGGAAACGGAAAAAGGAAGGGCAAGATATATATATATATATATGTATACTGCTATACCAGGGATAGTTGCGGTAATTGACGGATCGGATCGTAACCATCGGATGATCTCGATCCGCCTGCGCGTACACGGTAATTGGACCGTCGATCGCGATCATAAATTTTCGACGATACCGCGAATGTATACCGATCCTCTTCGAACGATTCGGCTACCTCCATTATGCGAATTTCTCTTATGCGATTTTTACTCGTATCGATCTCTTTTTCAAATACCGATTTTTATGTACGTATATTAGTATACTGAATCTACCTAAGGATACAGTATAACACGTTAATATATATATATATGTTTTTGTGCATACAGTGCACTAGTACATGTACTATGATAGTTAAGGCAGTTGTTTGTCACAGAAGGAAAGTACTTAGTGAAGATATATAGTAATAATGACAACCATTAACATCCGATCTTACGTATTTGTCGTTTTTTTTCTCTTGTTATCTGTAACCTTGATAAAACACGAATTCTCACTGATCTTCTCTACTCTGGTATCTCTTACTGTCCCAGCGCGCAGCATCCACCTGTGTTTTATGCCTGGAACGCGTTACGACTTGACAATGCATCTTCTCTGTTTTCAGCGAGATGCTTTTAGCCGACGTCGAGCTTCAACGTTGTTGCTACCAGTGTTGATACTAGTTGTTGCTATACTGTTCTTGTTAGCGTTGCTTTGACCTGTGGACATACGAAGGCCAGTGCCGGTCTTGACTACCTTGCTACTCTGTATCAAATGCCAGATAGACAGTGCAGCTTGGACAAGGATACTTAAAAGAAAAAAAATGGTAAGGGAACACCATAGGCGACTTTGACATTATGCAATTTATTGTTACTGTCAACTGTCGTGGGATTTGTATCAAATATTTTTCTACTTCCTGTTACGTCATAACCGTGCATGTTCACCGGAAGTACTTTACTGTTATGTACGGATACGCTGCACTGGTCTCTTCCGGTACCCAAAATGCGGTACTGAAAAAAAATCTCTGTTACCACTGTTATCAACGGCAGTAGTTAGGTATCACACAGGGCTAATGCAACAAGGCTTTTAAAGGATGAGCCGTAAGGGCAACAAGATATTATCGGACAACGATACCCAGACCACAGCCCTGAGAATCTCTCTGCTAGCCGCCTTTGATAGTTAACGTACGCACTAATGGACCACCAGATTCATCCGAATAAATTAGAACCCTTAAAATCCATAATCATAACCGCCACCTTTCGCCGCAACCCTTATTTCATCGAAGTCAACAATTCATTAGCATTCAACTTTCTGCCAAAATTCGGAATAAAAATTTGTTTCTTTATCAGCCATCACGAAATATACTGGAAAGCCCGAAAGGTTATATTAGGGTAGGTTAGGTAAAAGGGGTGACTCGGTCGCGAGTATTTAATTCGAAAATTATTGGCCATGCTTCGCTGCGTATCGTGGGAACGTTTAGCAAAGAAGTTAGTCGATCTGAAAACGAATGACGTCGAAGGGCTTTCCCGGCTTCTGCAAGGGATGATCGCGCGGGTATAGGTTCGCCCTACTGGAGGTGGTGAAGGTTCGAGAATGAATTACCGGGTTGTGTTACGTATATGCGTTCATTGGTACGTAGGTAGATAGACTGGCTGAAGGGTGGATGGGTGGATATAGGTTGTGTGGAGATAGGTACAGGTTCAGTTGTTCAACGTACGTAATAGGCATTCCGCTAATTGGAGTTATTCCCTTTGAGAGCGTGGCTAAGCACGCGTATGGTAAGCTCGTATGTATGACACATACGTATATATACATATATATCTATACGTTAAGCCGCGTGCACATTACGATTTACGAAACGCACTTTACCTACGCAACGATCGAATGGTCAATTATCGCGGTTGCTTAGGTAGGCCTGAAGAGAATCTGCGTATGCGAATAATATGCACGTATGCACCTGTGTTACGCATGTATATATGCACTATATGCATTTCAAGTAGCACTCGATGCACTTTAGCAAATTTCACGGTTTAATGACTTTCGTCGTTAACGACACGCGTGATACGAGTGTGTCGCACGTTTTTCTTTGGTTTCTATCAAATAATGACGTTTTGCAATTTTGAGGTAAAATTCTGATTTGAAAAAAAAATTACAAATTTATCGTTCATTCGATTTGATCGATATGCAGATTTTTTTATGACGATGGTAAATGAGTGTAGCGACATTGAAAAATATTTAACACTAGAACTCCCGACGGGTACATTTTGTACTCGAGCGCATGTTTGCGCTTGTGTATCTTCCGTTGTTAAGAAGATAGAAAACTGAAATTTTGTGACTTTTATTTAATTGTAGAACCTAAATTGTATACCAAACTTCAGCCTTTTGAACTTTTAGTCCTTTAAAATATGAAGTTATGCACTCGGACACAAAATGTACCTGTCGGGAGTTCTAAGTATGCGGGATCTCCGGGAGTTCTAGTGTTAATGATTCTTTCGATTAATTATATATGGGATGATTCTAATTAATTTATACTTCGTCATAAAACTTGTGTAGATATATATATGTATATATTTGCGAATTATATAATACACACACGTGAAGATTATCATTGAACGTAGATTTTCGCACACGCGGTCAGGCATTCCTATCGTGTCTCGATGTGCGCTCTCGTATGCCGACTCGACTTCATTAATCCTGTAATTAATTACCCTGGTTAATTGGAGAGGCACCCTGCGTAACCCGCGGTGTCGGCCCGACGGAACGTAGTCCGCGATCGAGCCGCTTTTCCGTTTGTTTTGAATCTGACTTCGATTCAGGGCTTTGATTACCGATCACTCTTTGATATACGGCAGCTCGTTTGTTGTCCGAATCGATTCGCGAAATGCGGCTACCCCCCACCCCCACCCTTCAACCCTCTTTTTGCTCCCTCTTGCTTTCGTTTATGCGACTATCCATCCTGTAACTGTCTCATTCTTTTTTTGTTTCTTTCTCTTTCTCTTTGAATCGAACACTATATATATATATAGTATCTGTGTAGCAAATATATATAGTAATAGCGACAATATAGGAATAATCAACCTTCTTTCTTTTTTTTTCTTTGACTTCCATCCTACACTACCTCGATATTCGGAGCTTTATTAATAATAAATGCTTTAATGACTCTATGGTATTCAGAACAATGAGATACTAATTGCTATTGTCTTATTTTTCTTTCTCTTTTCTTTATTTTCATCCCTTCTTTGTTTTAGGAGAGAACATTTTTTTTTTACTAGAAAATAGGACGAAACGAAAGCTAGAATCCCCGAGTGGATCCACTATAGTAGATATATTATATCTATAGATATACATATATAGGTATTATTCAGACTCCACGCGAATTCCAGGTAATCAAAGATAATTAAGTGCTCGAGACCATAGGGAAGTGTCCATACAATGATAAATTGTCTTTGGAATCAAGGCGCACAGAAGTATAAAACTTTTTAGGGGAAAAATTCCCCTAAATTACCTATACTTCTGTCACGGTAATTCACAATGAAATTCATATACAAGTAATATGAGTACCTAGACTTCTATATACAGTCCTTGACGAGGGATGATACCTACTTAATACTATAAGGCAATGTTTCACCGAAACGATACGGAACATTATGTTATTAAAAATCATCATTAACTAATAGCAATACGATATACGTAACATATGCATAGGTAATATAGACGGGATAAATTATTTTTCAATTTACTAAGGGTGGCGAAGGTGCTGAAAAGAACTGGTATGGTACTTGAGTAAAGGGTTGGTACCGAGTCAAAAAGAAGTAGACAAGGGGATGCACGCGAATACCAACCCTCATTCCTCCCCCTGTACAACCTATGTGCAACGGGACGACTTCTGGGATATGCTGATTCCAAAACGTACTGCAGTGCAGTACTGGCTGTCGTGTATTGCCAGCGCGAGACGTATAAAGAGAGTTTCAGCCAAGGGATGCTGGATACAAGGTACAACCACGAATCCCAGGACACTTGGCTTTCACACCCGGCGAATAATGACTGCTTTTTTCATTTGGACCTTAGAGCTCTAACAGTAGCACATTAGACAATATTACTTTTGGGACGTAAAACCTTTACGATGATGTTTCCTTGCTGACTGGCGTACCCTGTCATTCGGCGTCATCCATGGAGATGAACGCAGCTGGAGCATTTACCAAGTTTCGATCATTCAGGAAGATTTTGGATTGATCGAAGATAATCGATTTTTTAAAATCTATTTTAATTAGACCATTTGAATTATTTATGTATACGTGCGATCGATTAATTGGAACTGGATTTTTGTGGTGAAATTTTTTTTATTGAAGTTACAATATTTTTTTGGTATATAGGGTATACTTGGTATTTATAGAGTATAGAAATTCTCTTGGGATTTCTTACTCGGTGTGTTACTATATGATTGTATGTATTGATTCTTATTGTAGATCGATATTTATTCGATACCTTAAAGCTCTAAGTGAAAAAGCCTGTAAGAGGCAGACTTAGTAATCACGCCGTTCCCAAAGCGCCGAGCTTGATTTCTAATTCATTACCAACGTAGAGGGTATTCGAAATAATTTCCCTGGACAGCTTGACGGGTGCTCGTGCACGGTAGGGGTGCAGTGTGGGTAAGAGGGGTGTGAGTGACGAGTAGAGTGGGGGAAATATAGATAAAGGGAAAATACAAGAGACGATATATACATGTGCAAGAGTCGAGAACTAAATACAGTGAATAAGAGTAAGGGAGGGATAGGGATAGGTGGAATCAGTAAGTGTATGAGTAGATAATTGAGTAGGGGTGGTATATGTATGAGCAGGGTGCTTTGGGGGTGTCAGTCATTAGTTGATTGGCTCCGATGGTGGGTCCCGTTCGAATTCCAATCCAAAGAATTATGCGAAGAGTGCCTTTTGTTTGTTTTATGTCTAGGTTGAGAATAAATTTTCGATCTTTTCGCAAATTTAACAAAATCTCTGACCTTGACAGGTCAAACCTAAAAATTGAATCGAGACCAAAATCAGTATAGAGAAAATTGTCCAAACGGATTAACTCGGCTGCAAGCTGGCCAATTTTTATCTTGACTAATGCTATACGAGTGTAAGGGCGACGAAGAAAAAGAAGAAGAAGAGAGAGAGAGAAAGAGTGAAAGAAAAGAAAAATACAAATTTTTCCAAGTGGAATAAAATTGAAGCACGTACCGCGACGATACGTTATGGGAACACATTTTATGAACTGAATAAAGTATCGCAATGGGTGTAATACCGCGGCCATTTGCCTTGAGTTATCGCCCGGCATTGCCGAGAATTGGCTTCGGATCCTGCCTTCGAATTTGACCGAGACATCTCCGCCATTTGCATGAAAAAAAAAGAAAGTAATACCAAAGTATTAGATACCCTCGACAATTTTTATCTTGACAGATAATCATCGATCTCTATAAAGAAATTCAATAAAAAATTTTTTTAAATAAATTTCAATTTAATAATTTCTATAATTAATTTGATCTTAATAAAAACCCATATAGACACTTTTTGTCTTTGGATACGACTATAGCTAATCCTACTCCGTATAGGAGAACCTGTCAAAGCCGACTGACTCGACTGACTGTACCACTGACTATCTCTTGCACCAGTCCTTTACACGTGGGAAGCAATATGTTAATCAAAGCGCGAGTGATAGTCGAACTACGGGACAATTTGCCGTAGTGGTTTAATACAATATATAGCTATATCTGTTTGTAGAGTAGCGTGCGTCGTATCGACTACTGGTAAGTGGATTACCAAGCTGCTGGCGAACTGAGGACCACCCTTATACCATACAAAGCTCCCAACCCTTATACCTCTGCAATACCTCCCTTTCGTTTCTGTCTCGATCCTTCTTTCTTTACTTTCTTTCTGCCCTCTTCATTCTTTCACTTACTTTCTCTTACTATACTCGCTCTCTTTTTCTTGTTGCCATAACCTATGAGTCTTTTACTGTTCTTTCTGTTTCTATACTTTCTTCTGTGCTTGTAGGTGTGAGTGTGTTTATATATATCAATCTGAGCAGACTAAGGGAAACCGTTATGTACATATCTAATACATACTGATCAATTGCTAGAAAGATGCTTCTTCATCGAACAAACCGGAAAGACTGATTGAAGGAAAATATTTACTAGACATACTGAAAACGCGTGGACGAGACATCGTATTTGTGAACCTGTTCAGAAAATTAAAAAAAAATGACATTATTAATGATTACTGATAATTTTCATAAGGGTAGTGCCCGTATAGGCGCCATGTGTTTTTTTCTTGATAAATAAATACAGAATGACTACATGCAGTAATTACCAAGCTATTGACGGAAAGAATGTATAGATTTAATAAAATCGAAGTTGCATTGTCACGCGTTATAATTTATTCCAATTAATACGCTAATTGTCAAAGGGTTAATCGAGTCGCGTCGAAAGACTTCAATCGTCGTAAATGGCAGCGCGCGAACTTTCCTCGATTCTTCACGAATTATCACGCGACTGGCGGGCAAGAAGCGCGAAAAAACGTGCGGTTAAAAACGTGAACGATTATCCCTTAATTTTTGAGGTGGGATTTAACGGCACTCCCGGATATTCCCGCTTTCTAATTAGGGGTAAGCCAGAGCGGCGTGAGCGAGAGAGAAAAAAAGAGAGAGGAAAATTTAATTCATTCCGGACGATTCGCAAGTGTGCGAAACCACCGTTGGCGGCGCCACGCGCGTATTTCCCCAAGCACGTCGAGTATAAAAGCCTAAAACAACATTTTCCAATTTTTTTTCCAAAGGCCACATACTCGGAATTAATTAGATTTCCTTTTTTACCACCCCCTCTCACTCACCCCCTGCCGCCCATTAGTCCCTTCGCACGAACTCTTTCTCTTGAACGATGAACGCCTCGTCCTGTCCAGCTATACATGCTCGACCCTTGACCCTTTCAATTCCCTTTCATCCCTTATTTTTAATTATTCCTGTAAACCCGTCCGTTAAACCTGCTAACCAAAACGGGCCAACCAGAAGCTGGGCCTTGAGGCCGCGTTCTGATCGAAATTTTCAGTCCTCTTCTTCGGTCTTGCATACCCTCCCCAGCCCTCTCCCCACGCTCCCCTTTTAACGATTCCTCGTATAGTTGGGTAACTCGCAGGATATCCTGAAAATCTCTGGATATTTATCCCTCATGAAAATACAGATTTTCTGCTGGTATCAAGACTTTACTAACTATCGTTAGAGAACTAAATATTTGTTTGTTAATGGTAAAAGTGACGTAACGTCTAGTAAGCAGACTCATCTATTATGGAAGTATGGAACAAGTTTTATGTACTAACCGAGAATCGCGATAATGAAGTACTACTAGAACGGACTTATGTAGCAAGGTCGGTAGATAGGTATGAATATATATATATATATATATATAGGTGTGTGTATATATATAGATATAAAGTAGGTAGATACGTTTTTGTTCACAATAGCTCCGCGAGTCAGCCAAAGAGCAAATTAACAGTAAATAACATTTCTCTCGAGACGCATAAAATTAGCCCTATGATTGGTTGCTGTAAATCTCAGCACGTTGACTAGTTTAGGGCTCCGCGAAATCGCGGTGTGAAACCGCAAGCGTATCATTAACTCCGTGAGAGGAACGCAAAAGAGCCGCTCGAGAAGGGAGAGTGAATGAGACTGACATAAAAGTGGTCCAGCGTGAGACGATAAACCGAACGATGCTGTGCGAAGGAATAAAAATTAAAAAGTAAACAAAAACAATTCAATTGACTCTGAGATAACATCCCTTATCAGGGATGCTGCGATTTTATCCTACACCGTAAAAGTATTTAACATCTGTATGTACCGCGTAGCGCGAATCCTTTGTTGAATTTTTATATTTTATTTTATTTTTCACGAAACTCGTAAAGAATCGGTTGTTTCGATAAAAACACAAATATTTAGCGGCACCGGGTAGTTCGCGCGATAATTTACTATCGGTCGAGCAATAATTTGTATTGATTCCATCGGGTGCGCGCATTTCACTCGGAAAATGGGGTGCGGAGTGGGAGGGTGGTGTTGGTCAGAGAATTTGCACGGGACCAGGGGATAACGTTGGAGTGGTGGTAGCGTTGTACTGTAGGTATATGACCTAACACCTGTAAGGGCAGTTGGCGGATACAAAAGGGGTAGGTAGGCAGGTAGGTAGGTAGGTAGGTAGGTAGCCCGCTTTATTTACAGGGTGAAATTTCATTTTTTGATCTCTCGCATTTGCCGCGTCGCACTGCCGCCGCGATAAAGGACGTATGGGTATGTATATATAGGTGGACATATGGAAAAATCAAATACGCAAGTGCATAAAACATGAGGCCCGGAATAAAATGAAAGCCCGAATGAAAATAACGGAATGAAGAGTGGGAGGGAAGGGGTAGAGGGTGGGGGAGAGAAGGTATGAGATATATTCGAAGAGTGAAATGACGTCTCTAGCTATGTATGGGCTGTACGGTATGTAGGTCCAGTATGTATATATATATACATATATAAAGTAGTGTGTAAATATATATAGTTTAACTGTGGCGATAGTACAGGACAGGATTGGGGAGCGTGGTAGAAAGTAAATACAAACTGAATAAGTGAGAGAGAGAGAGAGAGCCCTTGTGGCCGCTTGGAATCTCTAATTTCAAAAACAACGCGTAACGCCGCGATAAAGATTTAATCGGGTCGTGCGCAGACAAAATTGCTCGGGAAAATGCAAATTAAATAAACGAGCCAGCCGCGCGGTGGCGGCGACGGGAAAATTTGAAGGGAGAAAGTAGAGCGTCCGATCGAGAGGGTAGTAGTCGACTGGCGCAAGGATGAAGAGAGAGAGGACGATGGAGTGAGAGAGAATGAGATAAAGTAAAAGAAAGAGAAAGAGAGAGAGAGAGGGGGGAGGGAGAGAGCGAGAGAGCGAGAGAGAGAGAGAGAGAGAGAGAGAGAGAGAGAGAGAGAGAGAGAGAGAGAGAGAGAGAG
>JARQST010000383.1:807879-840388 GCA_030142225.1 Pachycephus smyrnensis
AGAGAGAGAGAGAGAGAGAGAGAGAGAGAGAGAGAGAGAGAGAGAGAGAGAGAGAGAGAGAGAGAAAGAGAGAGAGACAGAGAAAAGATGGACTCGCCACGCGGTAAACCGAACATCGCTGTAGCCAGCTATATACGACTGACCTAGCTTTTTAAACAATCGCACGCGATGCGACACGCCGGAAGTCACTACAATAAATTTGTGGCACTGTTAAATCGGCAGTAAACATTTTACAACGGAAAAATAAATAAATCTTCGGAGTACCTCGTCATGCCTCGCGCATCCGTTACGCTTGCTGGCAAGAATTATTGTTGTTATCGTAACGTTCTTCTGTTTCTTTTTTTTCTAGATTTTTAAAACCGCACAAACCTTTTATTATTTTCATGCTTCTTTTTTGTCATTGTTTAGTAACATAATTTTAGTCGTAATACCGCATTACAATTCGGTGTTGCTACATTGATATTCAAGGAACCCAAACAGCACATAAAACCTAAAGTTACCTTTAGAGATACCTAATAGACAAAATCTGTGTCCCATCAAGCAAGTCTTAAACACAATTTTTGAATGGCATCTGTTATCCGGGAAGCTAATACTCTGTATTCGTGGGAATTCTCAACCTTGAACCTCAAGATGGTCGCACTTGCCACTAAGGTCAATTTTCTCAAGTTGACGAGGTCAAGCACAGTCTTGATTCTTTATGAACTATATTTAGCATTACCACCATGAAACAAAGGGATTAACCCTATCTCATTGTTATATGGTGCCAATAGATTTACTTTGCGGTCTATCCCGTATATTCTGTTTAATAGTGATTTCTTATTTTTTCTGTTTAGTATAGTCTCCTTTTTTTAAACATAACTTCTTTATTTTTTTTTAGTCAAGAACCACATGATCGTGACTGCAACGCCAGCACACAATCTGCCTAGTCTTTTTATATTTTTTTTGAAACTCCCGCGCCGCCATGATAGCCAAATAAATTTTTATGTTAGCCCATAAAATATTTGTCCTCATGACCAAGGCTGTTCCGTCTTACCAACGCGTGAAGGTTTCCATTTAGTAAAAGCAATGCAGTACGGCGACGCCATCGTCACCTCTGCCAGTTAAATTCTGGGCGTCTGTTTTGCGATTCCAAGGAATTTTGAAAAAAAATATATATAGTTTCCTCGTAAATATACATATATATATATACACGCAACGAATATCGTAAGGCGTAAGAAAAATGAAAGAGTACATAAACCCTTCTAGAAATTTGTCTGTTTCATAGCGTCGCGACGTCGGGACGGTACCGCTACGCGACATCGGTCTTGTCAATTACTATAGATAGTCACGTGGATACGCCCTTAAAGTTACCGACTTCCCCAATCACTGTCAATAGTGGTCTCAATTTTAACAAGCTCTTCAAGAAGCTCAATCTCGTTTCAAGCTATTGCCATCATACGTGTACACGGAGACGCCATTTTACTTAGTCACTTAAAATATTTCAAAATTCACATTCTAAAACTTAAATAACGAACTTGGTTCCATACCGGATGTTTGATTAGATTTTCATCATTATTTTTAATTTCACTAATTGTCTTGGACGCAGTAGCGTAGCCTGTCCATTATCCTTGAATAGTACATATCAATTTTTGGTATGCTAGTGGAAAATAAGGAAGGTTCATTTTTGGTATAGCGAATAAAGAAGTTTAGGCGCGGTTAGAACCTGCTTGGTTTGAAGGGACACTGAAAAATGTCTATGGGGTTCGTATGGGGGAGATAGAGAGCCTGGGTAGACGTAAACGCAAGAAAAATCATGGGGAGTGGATGCTAAAGATATTTCATTCGCTTATAAAAGCGTTCCGGAGAATTGCCGCGGTGTGCTACGCCATTCTATATGCTGTGCTGTACTGTGCTGTGCTGTGCTATACTCCTACGGCTGCGCTACAGTCCCGCTATGGTGGTGGGACGCGCGCGAGGCAATGCTTCATCTGCGCCATAAAAATGTAATAGCCCCTTAAATAACCCTGTGTACCATATTTATGTCGCGTTCTCTTCTGTTTCAGCTATACCCTCATCCACCGTCTTTCCCTGTTCTGTAGCTTTAGCACCATTCGCGACCCCTTGTATCACCAATCCTTATTCAAACCATCACGATCTCGAGCTGTCTCGGAAAATTAGTCTAAAATTTGGTTAACGATTTGCTGCGTATTTTTAAATTGTTTATGGTTATTTTTATGGGGACTTCTTTGGAAGCTTGGGAATTTTGAGATTGCTTGATAATCATTTGACACTTTCTTTGTTTTTCGGTATAGGTCAGGTTTGGCGAAGTGAAATTTGTTTTTGTACCAACAAATTTCTGTCTTTTTTGAGATCAGAGAGAGTGGCATGGCGATTATTTAAATTGTGTTTGTTTTAATAAATTTTTGTTTATTCTAACATTGTTTGATTGTGCAATGGCGATGTTTATGAGTTTTTACAATCTAGTGGAATTTTTCGAACTTTTGTTTACGGTAAACTAATGCATGTTCCTAGTGAAATATGGTGACGTATTTTACCTGATCTGTATATCTAGGCATATATAAAATATCACGCTTACTTAATTCAATTTTAAATTATTAATATAACTTTGTCGTAACAATAACATTTTTTTACTAATCATTCTACCTAATAAATGTACCGTCTACAAATTAACCGTCTAAAAAATAATCAAATTTGACAATTGTCCCTTCAAGGATGTCTGCTTCCCTTAGGATGAAAATAAACCACATACGCATTAACCGCGTTGAACTTGTTACTGACTATCGGTTTGGCTACCTTATTCTGACACTTATCAGAATCCTTATCTTTATTAAAAAGGACATTTTTAACAGATTGAATTTTTTTTAAAAAAACAGACAGCGCATGATTCTTTTCATCGCTTTCCGGTGCGTCCTGGTGAACAATTATCTCCTGATGCAAAGGAACATGAACGGATATTTCAGGGACTTTGTGCTTGTGAAAGTCTGCTGTTCAAAAAAATAAAATTTTTCAAATTTTCAAAAATATCTCCATGACTATTATACAAGAAATATCATAATGATACATACAATGAAATTCCTCATTCCCTTCCCAAAGATGTTCCTCAGGATATCCTAATGACAATGAATCATGGAAACTTGATGGAGCAATAATTTCTGGTTCAGGCACAAATTTGTATTCATGTTCGGTCCAACCCAACGATCTCAATCGTTTACTGTAAATTTTCATTAATTAATTCAGATACAATTTTATTAATAACATATACTATAAAAAATATTAATTTTTACTCACTTATGCAAATAATCCAACTCGTACGTTTCCGGTGCTTTAACTGGATGTTCGGATATGATATTAATTGGCACCGGATAATAATGATGATGAACATGATGATAATCATCTGTCATCTTCTTCCCTTCCTTCTTCTCCTTCAATGACTGGAAGAATTCCGTGAGCACCTTTTTCGGACTGAAAAAACTGACTTTTGTTTCGCGCAGAACGTATTTTCTCTCGTCGGAAAATTTTGATTTTTAATTTTGATTCTTTTTATTATTTTTTTAATTGCTGATTTGATAACCACGATATCGTTTCAGATAAATTATCAAGTGCCCATCTACCCATTGGAAGTCAAGTCTTTAAATCTTTCGACAAATAACCAGACAAAATCCCACCAGTTTTGCATTTCGAAAATTAATTCCCCATTAACAGCAACAAATTTGCTGGCCGCGCGTCTGCTATACATATTATTTATAATCCCCAAACATAATTCCTAGTCAATTATGAAGTTCCAGGCTTCCCGATTGCACCAGGCTGCTCGTTCCTACAGCCACTAGTGCGCTCTTGTTACACCAGCCAAACGCAGTGTACACCCAGTGTACAACGTTGTACCACAACAAAGGGTTGATCAACATTTAATTTTACTACAGAAAAAATTCTTTTTACTGGGTACAGTCAGCGAACAATCCAATATAATTTTAATTGAAACGCCACCTTAACAATTACATATAATTTGAAAAATTATTTTTCAAATAATGTACTGCATTTTGAAAAAAAATTACATAAACAGATAAGCCACTTCTAATGTAGGCAGTTTGAACAATTTTAATATTCAGCCATTCTTAATAGGATATATATATATATATATATATTGATCTGTAAGCCATTCCAATTACTATTTTTAATACCAATCAATAATCGTTACTAATTCATCGATTTTTTAGAATTAATTAATCACAAACAGACTTACTATTCGAAGAACATAGCTTCCGTGGTAGTAGCTAATATTAGAAACAGCAGAATCTGCAAGAAAAAAATTGCATCAGTTTTGAACTCGACACTAGGTAAAATTTAATGAAAAAAAAAAGATCACTCAATGATAAACTTGCCCGAATGACAATTATATGGATACCAAAATTCGTTTTCATAATGCCACCAAAGAATGGACGCCTAGGCGTCTAACAGGTTCGCTCGTAATGTATAACAAAACTGAGAATTGCACGGAAACAGGATCACCTTATATCCACTCATCCAGCTCTCCCACCATATATCCATCTTGGCGCCAACAATTTTTTTTCCTCCTTTTCCATCATTTTTTCTCAACAAGTGCAAGTTCACTACCATAAGAAGCGACGACTGACATTGACACCATAATGACAGAGTGAAATATCTCCCAAGCCTATATACGATCGATGGGAAATTAGCCTCGATTTTCGCACGCATAAAACCAAATGAAACTTAAAAATACCGATATTCTTAGAAACGTCATAAAATAAGCTCATAAAAATTAACGTTATCAACAAGTAAAAAAAAAAGAAAAAATCCACAATACCAGAATTATCTCTCGAATTACATTCACCATGAAAGCCCGCAGAATTTCACCAAGCAAATACATCGAGCAAAGTCAATATTCCGTAGACAGTTAATGAGACAAAGAAATGGCTGTTCGAGAAATAAACAGACATAAAAATACCCATAAGTAATTGCAGTAATTACGTCTATGTATTTCCCATACCGGTTTGATCACTTTCCACCGAGTTTTCACTGATGATACGATAACTCAAATGAGAATGGCAGATAGAAAAAAAAATTCTAGAGGTCGTTATACGACTGTAAAATATTGATAGCCGGCATTCTAATCACTGTCTACCTTCAGGCTGGAAATATTAATGGAGTGTACTCTCGTCCGACATCGTTTCGCTCAGATAAGGACAAGTCGTAATAGTCTTTTCATCCCAGTCGCCAATGAGAGCTCTGTCTGAACAAGGCAGTACCGTTCCACTGGCACAGTGAACCTGTACAGGCTTCTTCAGAATAAGCATACCAAGTGCAGTCGCCTCTACCATAGAAAGTAAGTAGGCACTGCTCGATCAATCCGTTCAGACTGAACGAGCCTGTATATCTGATTGTTGGGAAACCATATCACTATAGTCTCCAACGTAAGTCATACACGCAAATCGCGACACTTTCTCATCGGACTGTCGTCTCCTTTCTTTTACACTACCAATGATAGCTGACAGTATAGAAATTCAAATAGCGCGCCAATTTTGTTACGTTAAAAAAAATTAAATAGACTATACAGAGTGGATTGATACTAAGGATCATATTTGCGTAATTTATAAACCAGCTTTCCAATGATAAATTATTGTTATTATTGTTGATCGTGTCCTTTTTACCTATATACAAATTTGAGTATGTAAAACTGTGTTGTATTGATTCAAATGACGTTTAATACTCGCATGCTAAGATTTATGATGACTTTATGAATTATGCCAAGAGCGGTGAAAAGCTGTACGTAAAATGTCGTGGATATTGGATACAGCCGGACGAGGGCACTTTCTAGCGTAAGAGTAAAACTAGAAATGCCTGGGAACATGACCTGCAAATATAGATTATATATATATATATACGCGCCCACGTATATGAATAATGTCAAGCGATGCGTGTCGTGAGGCGATTTTACGTTTTGCCTATAAGAAGGGGGAGCGGTGGGGGAACTACGCCTATACTATCGCGTCCCGATCATTTTCCTTGCGATACGCGTCTAATTAACGCAGGGTAATTAAAGTGAGAGCCAACTCGTGCGATGGTCCCTGAAAAAAAAATTCGTGGAGAGGTCTGGCGAGCCTCGAGTATATCATCGGATGGATATCGATCGGTATGCCTTAATATCCAAAGAACAATTTAGGAGAGTCGTAAGGAAAAAACGATAAAAAATACATAGCAAAAGAGGGAAAGAGAAAAAAGGCAATTAAAGGAAAGGATAGATAAAATTTAAAGATAAAATTGATAATAATAATAATACTGAAATAAATGGCGTGAATATATGTAAAAAATATATATGTACGCGCGTACGTAATTACACGTGTACAAGTACGTACTCTTACGTATATTACAGAAATACCCTTTCTTCGACCATCCCCCCCCCCCCCTACGTCCAAGTACGAATCGAGTTCCGCCCAGCACTTGGTAAGGGTTGGTTTTAACCCTTGGAATCGGAGTACGGGTCAGAGATTAAGTAGTAGAGGTTTGAGAAGGGGTGGGGGATGAGTACGCGATGGCAGACGAGGAGGGATGTATTTGTAGCGTCCCGACGCGGTCTAAGGGCGTCTGCTAACTGGGTGGCAGAGTATGGGCGAGCTCGAAGAGAAATGGGGTACAGAACGATGAAAATATCTACCCTTGAATTTGTGTGCGCACGTAAATATGCACGTGCATATAGGTATATCTTTAAGGGTGTATGGGTCATTGGGGGGAATGGGGGGGTGGGTGGGTTTTTACTGTACTTTCGTATATCGAGAGGTAGACCAGTAGCTCATTTGAGAGTTGTTATAAGAGTAATTCTCCACCCCCTAAAAACCACCCCTTACCTACCCCTCTTCTACTTTAACCCATTCCGTCTCGCGTCCGAGCGGTATCGTTCACCTTTCAACCCTTACCCCACCGTCCCTACGAGCAACCTCGCGTTAATGAGGTAGATATAGTATACGCGTAAAACCCTCCTACGAAAATGTACCTTATTCGAATAATACAAATACTCTGGTAGTTATACTACGGACTCGCCCAAAAAAAAAGGTTGAGCAGGTACGAGAAATCTGAGTTAAAGCGGAATTTACGGGGATACGTATATACGGGTATAGACTGTACAGTCTATACGGATTCATAGACGTGTAACTATAGTAACGACGTGTTATGGGTGGAAAAGAATTTTTAAAAAATCATGTTTTGATTTAAAAAATCTTTTTTAAATTTTTTATAATTAGTCATTACGTTTAATTCAAGGTAATTAAGGTTTTTGTTATGCATTAAACACATATTTCGTATATTTTCGTATAAGCTTGGAGTTTGTAGGTACCGACCTTATTTATACTTTTACTAACTCTTGCTGGTCCTTTATACCTTTATATATGCGTACCTGAACCTTCCAACCTTCTCTGAGGTGCAATGAGAGTAACAGCACGCGGTCGCTGTCCTCTCGACAAGCCGAGCCAAGCATGGCCGTGTTTCCCGTTAATCTAATCAAATGACGAAGGGGTTTTGTTTTAAGTACCGGTAACGAGTATTTATTTTAAAATCCTCCAGAGCTAATTGACCGCAAGCTCCTGCAAGCTGTCTCCGCTTCGCTTAATTTCCCTACCCTTTATGTTCTATCTATGTACCATTTTACTCGGTCCCTTTTTATACTGGGCCGCGTGTACCGCTGCCACTATGACGAAAAATAAATAAGCCCATTTTCACGTCGTTACCAGGCACTAACGTTCAAATCTGAATTCTTCGCCACCAGGACGTCGTGAATGAAAATATCTTATTTAATAATAACTTTTCGACCCTCCGTCATCACGTGGACAAATTTAGCAGCTTTTTTTTTTAATAATTTAATTTACACGGCTAAGCACGTCCGCCGACTTTGCAGTTTTACTGGATATTAATCACATTATGGATACCAGTGATTTTGTGACGTTTTCACAACCATTTTGGTGTACGGTTTAGACTGAAATTATATATGCATACGGTACCAATCTAATGGTTTTTTATAAATTTTTTAATTTCAACTCTAAGCTGTCATTACAAGCTCAAAAAATGTTCTCTTGAATCTTTTTGCTGGACTGTACCTAGACTTAGTAGAGACTTAAGGGTTGCATATTTACTGACTTTAAGAATTCTAGAAACGAGTCCCGTTCCTTCCTCACGCCACAATGAATCTCTAGACAATTACGTAACAATTAACATAAATTTCATTTTAATACAGCCCAGCATTCCCATTATGTATTCCTCACGCGATACCACTTCGCTCCAAGGTTCGGACAGGACTTAACCTCATTTAAACATCCGCCTTTGTGTTCAGCCATCCTTGCAATCTTATACTGATTTCGAAAAAGAGCTCGAACTCCTCCTCCTCCTCCTCCTCCTCCTCATCTCGGAAAACAACAATCATGTCTCTAGAAAAGTACATATACTCAGGTATATATGTATATATATACACATACACATCATAAATATACATTACAATATGAAGAAACCATTGAACATCACATGTCCAAGTTCCTTGGTAAATATTTTCAAGATTCCAAGATATGATCGATATCCTACAACCTCTGTACGAAAATGCAAAGGGGATGGGGTGGGGGGAGACAGGGAGGGGAAGGATGGAATAGCAGAAGAAGAAAATAAAAGAAAAAAGAACAATCGTACAGAAAGCTCACACGGATGGGAGGGTCGTAAAGTAAATCCACCCCCTGCCACCCCTTACTTCCTATACCTTGCACCGAAGTTACGTCGTAGCCGTTAAGGAATGCGTGTATATGGGAAAAGTAATTTCTGTAATTTAAAGTAATCTTCCACGCGCCCCACTCCGCGGCAAATACGCAGTGGGTAGTTTTATATTGCATCCCGTTCGAGAGGACTTGAGAGCCGAGAGGAACCACCACAGCCACCCTTACCTTCATCATCTTAGTTACCACCCACGACCACCTTTAAAGCTACTATGCCTTGTATATACCTAGATGCGTATTGGGCTTGGATATGCCAAGGGGTGGGTTTTTCCGGATATGCCAGTGGTTGTGGAACGGTACTAGGGGCGGTGGTAGCTGTAGAGGGGGGTGATCCAATCACTTAAGAAAATAAGCTTTACGCACGTATTTCCGTACGCATATGCGCTCCGCGCCGTTTATATTATATGTACTTTCAACGCACGCATAACGCACGCACCAGACTCTCCCCTTCCCAACCCTTACTTGGTGGTTTTTTCTGTCTTCTTATCCTGTTTCTTTTTACTCTACCTCTCCCCTTTCTCCTCTCTAGAACGTCCGCATCCTTTATGCCGAAAGACGCCTATGGATGGCATAACCTACACTCTCGCAAAGTGGCATAAACTGTAGTTTATTGTATTACTCTAATACTGCGACCCCCCCTCCCCCTCTAACCACCCCTTATCCCCTCGACACTAAACGCTATAGTATATTAGATTTTTTGGGAGCACCCGAGGCTGCTCGCGTGCAATATACTCTATGTGGCAAAACGCAGTATGAGTTTCTACATCATAAATGAAAAAATATATATATACATGTACGTATATATACTATAGGAAATTTTGTGGTTTACAGAGAATTCGGCAAATCGTTATTCTTATTATTCCTACAGTTTCAGATTTCGTATAGTAACGTCATAATTGCTTCGTCTTGTTCTGTATTTTTTGTATCGTGTTTCCTGTCCCTGGTAAAATATTAGTATCTCGATACGCTACCAACACGACATGTGTAACGTTAGTTTTCAAAAAAAAAGAAAAAAATGAAATTTCCCAACAAAACTGAACACTATAAACTAGCGAGCGTTAATTAGTCAAGAGAAGAGCATTTCGATCCGTATGACGTAATTGAATCTCATGTGAATACGTATTCCATAGATGCCCATATATATATATATATATATATATATATACACACACATACATACATACAGATGCAGTTTTACATGCAAAACACACGCTGAATAAAGTCTGGGTTAAGTACTTTCTACAGCAGTAAATACACTATCATCCACTATCATAGGTATCGAGGGTCATTTAGTCATCGAGCTAAATCGTCATTATTATTATTTGTCCCGATACTCATAACCTGGCCAAATGACCGGGCCGTTATGGTTAATTTGAAATTCACGAGGGTTTTCAGCATCAGTTTTAGTGAGTATATCGTAAAGTGACTTTACCAGTGGGTCAGGCACATACGTATATCAAAAGGACGTACTCACGAATATATACCCCTACGTCACAATGCACTTTTAGTGCATACCAGTTTTAGTGCATCGTTCATATGCATACGTACGTTGGAGTGCATCCATCAATATTTCAAATAAAGAAAATATGCGTGTCACGCAGATGCGTGCCAACTTCTAGAAGGATATGTAAACCCTCGTATGTAACGAGTGGGATACAGGGATCTAAATGAAATTTATCTTATGCGTACTGTCCTACTAATTAGAGGAGTTAATTACTATGGAATGAGCAGTGGTTGAGGGGGGATAGGGGGGAGGGAGCAGAGAGAAACTAGCGAAATGGCGGAGTACTCGTCAGGGATCCTCGTCTACATCTCTCTTATTCGCTTTTCTCCTCCCCCTTCCCCCACTCCTACTCCCCCACTCTCACTCTCTCTGTCTCTCATTCTCTTTCTCTCTGTACTCTAACTCTTTACTCTCCTCGGGAGTCTCTCCTGCCTGTTTAATGGACGAAGTCTGCACGTGGCAGGTTAATTAGTTATAGTACTAATGAATTAAGTTAATTACCAAAGTCGATTGGTTAGACGGTGACGCCTTGGCGCATTCCACCCCTTACCCTTGTGCTAGATGAGAACTCGCCCGTTCCCTCCCCCGTCCTACGAAAGGTTGAGATAATTCTATAGTTACTAATATGGTGCAACGAGAGAATTTGTGTTTTGTTGCAAATGGTGGAGTGTCAAACTGTGTTGTAACGACCTACTATTATAATAATTTGTGCAATATGCGTGAATATTAATGACAGTCGTCGTGGGGATATGTATTGGCGAAGAAAAATTTGCAAGGAAAATATTCTAGACTGGAATACTGAATTTTCAATGGTTTTTTGTATGCTGTGTTATGTATGATATGTTAAGGTGCCTTTTCATGGAGCGACAAAATCACAGCGATGAGAGGGCACGTGACCTCATAAGAGCTAATGTATTTCAAGCATTCGAGCGATATTTTCCCTAGACTTTCCCTAGATATTCCCTAGTCGCTCGAAGTTGAAAATATCCAGCATCATATGGACGTCGCTAGCGATGAGCGATGCATGAATTGGCACCTTTAAAGATCACTGCGTAGGGAAGGATACACATGTACAGTCTAGAGAAATAATTTTATTAGAGATATTTTTCTTGGACCAAAAGTGACAAACCAATCAATTTTCTGTATCATTGAATTTTGAGATTAATGACGATATACGTACTAACGTAATGGCTGTAATATCAAAGGCAACGTGTAAAACGCAATTCAATTATAACGTTCCCTGGTTATACAGAACCCAAAATTGTGTACTGTTAAAATTATTATGTCAGAGAATACCCATGAAGTTCTAATGACAAAATAAATTTGAAAATATCACCTCCACAAGTATTTTCAAAAGTTTTGTATTACAAATCTCGAAGAATATAATTCAGCAATACGTATGTGTCTTTTGATCCGATCGATCGCTATAACCAATTATTACTAACTTTCCTTCAATTACTTATCGCCTACTTTTCCTGCAAGACACCTGCTATTTATTAATCAAAATAAAAGTATAAGAAAACAAAATTATTTAAACGATTATAGAAACACAAATTAACAGTATCTATACAGAAAAAAAGAATATCGCAGACTGGTTTTCTCTTGAAAATCACTCTTGATCTATCTTCGGCTGATCTCATCAAGGTACCTACCTACCTACCTACCTACCTACTAACAATAAGCCAATAAACGAGAGGACGCGGACGTGATCATTCCTTCCCCATAGACGATCCCTTCTTTCTCCTCACGTGGACATTAACATTCTCACAGCAATAAAGTAATCAATAGTGACTCTCGTTAGGATGATTCCGCCGATCAGCCGCAGAACGGAGACGCGTGTCTCGCATGCGGATTATTCAAGTGATTCTAAGTAACTACGACTTTATCCCTAGTTGGTGGATAGTGTGTAGCGATTAGTTGTTTTTTTCACTTTGAAAATTTATCCAACTTGGTTACCCGCGTCGACAGGTTTACCCGGTTCTCTTAACGCGATCCTCCCTGGAACCGACCTAAACGGAACGGAGATCTTCTTTTTTTTATCACTGACCGACACTAACATCACCGTTATCAGTACGAATAATTCCAATACCAATTCAATGATCTCGTACTCGGTGCATTCACGGTTTTACAAGGTTGATAGTTAACGATACTTGATTCGCGGAAATTTCTGTTTTGCTGTAGTTCATACTACTCTTGTGTAGATGTCAGCACGTGGTTCAGGACTTTAGAACCAGTCGTAGTCGTCATGACTGACTTTGGCCATCATTCTTGAGAATGGCTTAGCCAGTTCATTAGCTGGATTCTTTACTGCTCCTTTGCCTATAGAGCTGATCTCGAGATAACAAACTCCTTAGATAGCATAATGGGTCTCCTTCCTGTCTGGTCGAGAAGATATAAATAAGTAGCTGTATGGACCATTCTGTTGCTGATCGATCAAATTGGATGACAAACTAAATTTTTTTTGGCCCACGATAATTCGAAAAATTAAAATGATGCAAAATGAAAAGTATGATAAAAATTACCAACAATTTTTTCTATAGCAATTATCAATTTTTAATTAGTGGATAATTTTTAAGGAGTATGGATATTCATTCTTTATTAATCGTTTTAGATTTATTTCAGTCTCAGGACTACGCTTATAGTTTTGACCTGGTCAGTAAATCTATATATATACACATATATCTTTTCACGAAGAGAAGTTGTTTCGTGATAACTTGAATGGACCAGGGTTTACACGAATCCGGTTAAACCGGAGGTTAGGCTTAATGGCGGCAGACGGTGGATGGGCGACGAGGAGAAAGTCCGGGTCAAAAATCCCCAGCTAAATATTATGTTTAAATCAGTAGAGTAAATAGTTGAAATTAATTAACCAACTGTCACTGCCCGAGTAGATACAGTGATACGTATACCACGAAGTAGCAACTGTACGAAGGTCGTTGGAAGGGCGAATTTCAGAGAGAACAGGGAAGGTCCTCCCAAATGAATTCTCTATGCCGACCTGAACCCTCCTGATGTTTAGGCATAGAAACGCTAATTGATATCGCGAAATCTCTAAGTAAGACTGACTAATTAATCCAACTGCAAACACAAGAGAACGACTCGACGCAACTTTATCAAAGTCTGGTCGCGTATCGCCATCCCGGTATAACAATCCTAACGAATAGTGGCGCGCTTTTAAAAAAAATCAAATTTATGCAAATTCACGAAGAAAAAAAATACAAAAATTACCACGTATGCATATTTACTAAAAAGGGTACAATATTTTTAAAGGAAAATATGGAACAGGACCGTATTTATAATGGACTGATATCGTTAGTATCGTATTGCAAAATAGTTTTGTTATTTTCTAAGGTATATGATATCTTCGTATGTACAGGGCTCTTCAATCTATAGGTAGCAAGCCACATGTGTTACGCGTATAAGGTGCGACTAGGTAAAAAGGTGTGCAGAAATAAATGCAACGTGCGAAATGTAGGTACGTAGGTTGTAGGTACCCCAACCGCGTGCACGTATATACGTAGTATAGGCGTAGTGCTTAGAAATGGCGGCATGGCTTGCAGAGTGAAATCCGCGATGGATACCTTGTATGTATCGTTAGGCAGAGAGCGCCACAGAGGGCGTGGGTGTTCCTTTATTGAACTAATTTCATACCCCCCATATCTTTGCCAACCCCCGAACGCCCCCCTGTGCCACCCTCTGGTCGCCCGACTTGTCCCATTACATCTACGCAAATATAACCAGTTAGCGATGTATACGCCCCTGGGAAGAAGATAACGAAGCGAGATCAGGCCCTTACTCTTCTACCTATCCGAGAAACCATCCCACGGTTCCATACCATCCATATCTATTCTACGTCACGGTCCTACCAAACGAAGAAGTCACTACACCCCTCGCGACTTTCATCCCCCTACTTAAAATCAAACGCGCACCCTGTCTGATGCAAAATTTGACATTCATCTGCGAATCATCTTTGTGTACTTCAACCTTGTTTTTTTGCGTAACGTAACCTCGATAGATGATTAAGAAAAAAAATCTTAATTTTAATAAAAATAATAATTTTTTTCATTCGCAATAAATATTATTTTTATTACACGCTTTGACTTTGGTGGGAAATGACATTACGAAATTTTGAATTATGGGTAATATCTCGATGGATTATTTTGACAGTGTAGTCTTCTACGTCACGTTAAGCACGTGTCTATTTTTTTTATATAAATGAAGTCTGAATACGCTACCCAGTGACGTAACAGTTATAAACGCGAGCTACCACCGAAATAACGCTAATAGTGATAAAATATTTGCTTGGTCGTTGGCTAACGCGGCATGGGACTTCGCTAAACGTCGGGAGAGCCTGGCCGACGGGTCTGAGGTGGTTAGTCTGACGGTATGGGGTGAAGCTCAAGGGTGGTCCCGCAGAGGCCTGTTACACGGTCAGCTAACAACCCCTTAGCTAGCCCCCCAAGGGATGCCCAAACAAGTAGATAGCTCTATGTCCCGGTAACGACTATTTGATCACTTCCATTTTTCGACTTGCTCCTTACACTCCCCATAGAGGCCACCTCTACGTCATATAAAAATGCCTAACCTAACCTAAAATTCCCAGTCTTCACGGTACCCACAAATTCAGTATTAACGAAGAAGAAAAATATTTTTTTGTCGACAAAAACTCAAACTTTAATTGTCCCAAAATCTAAACCAGCAGTCTTTAATGGCAGCCACCAAATTTTCCGGAGGGGTGAGTCTCTTTTAATATTTTAAATACGTAACTAAACCCAGTCGATATTATAGATGGCGCTTGGCACACATGTAATTTGGCTGTCAGGCGATGGCAAAGCAAAGCACCGTATCATTATCCTCGCTCGGATGGATCTGCTAATGCGCAAACACACGGAGAATTCCCACGCTTACGTGTTGCACGTTAGCTCGACTATTGGTCTTCGCTGTATAGGCTATCTAACGTAGCTATATATATGTGTATATAATATATATATATATTATATACGATCGCTAACTGTGTCCCGTTCACTACGCACCCCACGAATAGCAACCCTTAGACACAGCGTGTTCTACCTACTGGAACCACCGTTTCAGACAGTTAGGCGAACGCTGATAGCGGATAGCCGCCATTGCTGTCCTCTATATTTTCATTGAAATATTCAGGAAGGAAATTACGAAAAAGAAACCGTACACACTGTAGTACAAAAATAACCGTCCATTACCCTTCTATCTAGTTTGCCTACTGCCAAGGGTAGTTTTGGTGATAAATGATCTATTAGGTCGAATTTATTAATAATTTAAGGAACTCTCGTTTTTCATTTGACTATCCAGCTAGAAAGCTTGTCTCACCCTGTCAAAAATTTGTCGGTGTTTATAAAAAAAAAATTTGTTATAATAAATTGTTGGTGTGTTATCTGTATTTAACGTATCGCCCAGTTTGCCTTTTTTTGACATTTTTCATATTCTCGTACACCCTTAATCTTGGATCGCATAATGCTCATGGGTAATTCCAAAAGTTAACCAATAGACTTGGCGAGTATGTTTACTTAATCGATTAACATATTGCAGGACTTGTGTGTACGATCGATTGATTAAATAAAGGCTGTATTTTTTTATTTTCTGTTCCCCTTCAGATCCTACCCTTCTTCTTTTCATACATTCGTTTATTTCGTTTAGGTATACCCAATGAATATTTATTATGAATTATCAGTACATTCGCATATTGTACCA
The DNA here is from genome assembly GCA_030142225.1 of Pachycephus smyrnensis. Lineage (NCBI taxonomy): Eukaryota > Metazoa > Arthropoda > Insecta > Hymenoptera > Cephidae > Pachycephus > Pachycephus smyrnensis. The sequence continues at coordinate 823,873 of JARQST010000383.1, forward strand.
ATAAATGGTAAATACAGATTTTATTATATGTAGATATTATACATAATATACATATATTATTATTGTTGTCAAACTCCCAAAAAAAACCCAGAAATAAGGAACACTTTCAGACAACATTACCTAAAACAGCCCAAAAATCATGACAATGGCGTGCAGTAACAACATTCCTAACTTTTTCATTGCGTGGTACCAACCCAACCATATTCTTATTCATTAATATCAATTTGGTATCTCCTCGAAAATCTCAATCCGACAGCAATGCCCAGCACCGTCGCCGCCATCATTATCTTTCCACGATCAGCAACGAACAACCAAGAACCAGCAAGATCGCGCTCCTTAGTTATGATTCAGATTTATTTTTCACGCTCCTAATGTTTTTCGTATTGCTGAGTAGCGTGCGCCTAATAGCCATCCCATAGTACTAGCTTTCGTGTCCCTGGCCCATTTCGCCGTTCCGCCCGTTCCAACACAGAACAAGCCCAGGGTTCCATCCGTAAATATATAAAGCACAAGGCACCCTGGTTCATTATCAGCCTTTTGGCATAGCATTATTTAACCCGCGTACAACATGAATGCAGCTGCTAGGCAAAGTCTAACCCAAGGAAAGGTTCCCATAGACTGATTAGAAATTACTAGTAGTCTAGAAGGCTCGTGGACTAATCTTAACCAATAGGTAATTTCGTAACATTAAATTATACCTATACTTATTTAAAAAAAAAATATATAAAATAATGAAAACATTTTTCCACTCCCCCTTTTAGCCATTTCTTTATGCCTGGCTCTTACTGCCACGTTATAAGCCAGTTGGGCTTTATGGGGATGTGGTCAATATTTTGAAAAGTCAGAAAACTGGTTCGTCTCGAGTGTACCAGTTACATGGTCAATTGGCTTCGAGTAAGGATTTCACTAGGTATTCGAGTAAGGGTAAAAAAGTCCGGCGGAATGTATCGTATTCCTAATACATAAATGTAAACGGGGCTGATATAGGTATGCGAAATATAATGCGAATACGTGTATGGTACTGTAGTCCGTTCACTGGAGCGGCTAGTCTTTAAATTGGCAAGAAATTGCGAGGCTGCGTAGAATAAGGGCGGTTTCTTCACGTATGAACTCACCCTTGGTACTCAGGCACTGTTTGGTCTTTTGAAAGTCAATTCAAGAAGGTGGATATTCAAATTTGAATTTAGCGAATTAGAAATCGTATCCATTGATATACCGTATAAAGGAACTGTTAACAATTTGCCCCCAGAAAGAGGGTAGAACGATATTGCTCTACTATGAGAATCCTATGAATTTATGAAAACAACCCTTCTCCCCGAGTATTCTTACTGCCCTCTGCTTCCGAGTGGGGTATCCACTTGTATCAGTTATGCGGGGCAGCCATGCAGGCAAATTATAACGGTGGACATTGTTTGAAAAATACCCTCGACTGGAGCAGCTCGGGATAACAGGACTCGGGGGTTGTGCGAGGGCGAGAGGATTGGAGGGGTGGTAAGGTGGTCGAACGGAGGGTAACAGGCAAGCAAGCAGGCACTGGACATCGTTATCCTATGGGATACGAGTCCGAAGGGGGTGGTCGGATGGGTTTACCGTTGAACATCGGGCAAAGGCGTAGGCGCAGAGGGTTGTGTTCCTCTCGGTGAGTTACGCAACCATCCTCGAATAGCCACCCTTAACCCCTAGTTCGAAGTTAACTCCCCCCCGAAGCATCCGCTGGAAATTCTCTTCGAGCCAATCCCTCATACAAATACGAGTAACATACACTAAACCCTATAAGCAATATAAAAAATAGGGGTACATCTGGTACTTTTTGGTAAATCTAAAAATTCTAAAACTAAATAATTCACAGAGTACTCACGTAGCTGATATCCATATTCATGTCCTACGTATAAAACATGCCAAAGGCAGACCTTGGCCTGGGATCCTTTTGGTCTTCAGTGGCCACAAGGATGAGACCAGCACCGGGTACCTGGAGAACGTCAGGATAATTACTGTCTGGCTAACGAACTGGTATAATATAATAATGCGTCCCTTTATGCGTTCTCCCATTTATATCAGCCACCCCTAGTCGTTCCTCTCCATACCTTTAACCCCATCTTCGTATAACAACCCCCCTGGTACCATTCTCGTCCAATCCTCTTCTTGGTTCGCTTTCGTCTCCTTCTCAAGGACGTTCACTTCTATATTACTGGTCCTTGGCTCGTCTCTGCAGACTCCGTGCTCGCGGCAGACTACCATGCGATTTAATGAACATTACCCTTGTTAGCCTAGTGGGATTACCGGACAGCGTTTGTACGACGGTGCAGAGGACGGAGTAAGAGTGACGAACGGTGGTCGTCATAGAAGAGCCACCCCCGTTAGGTACGACGGGTGCGTGGAAAGTGATGCTGGATAGAGAGGGTGTAATAGGGACATAGAGAGATGGGGGATGGTCGGGTGAAAGGGGGTGGGATGAAAGCGCCTTTGTGGGTGAGAATGCTTTTAATTTGTCTGCTGTTAGCGCGGATTAGAGGGCCGCCCCGTGCCAACCCCATCTACCTACTACACCCCTACATTCCAACCTGGTTCAACAGCACCAGCACCCAACCACCCATCCAGCCATACTACCCCTATCCGACAGGAACACGAGCACTGGTACTACCAGCACCAACGTCAGCACCAGCAGACTCACTCGTTCTCGTTCTTCTCTTACTCAAGTACTACATCGCTTCTCTCCTCTCATCTCCTCTCCTCACCTCTCGTCAAGCCCACGCTCCTCGTTCTCACACTCGCGAAACGATTCCGGATTCCGGGGAGTCCAAAGAAAATTTGCCAGCAATTAGGCCGAGCTCGTTAGCGAGTGATTTCAGGGTGCTCGGCCGCCCTGAAAAACAGGGTTAAATCCCAAATCAAAGACCATAGAACCACCTTCGGGTTCACTTTACGTAGAAAACTACCCTTTTCTGAACGTACGTTAAGGCTTTGCCCATTGGGTATCAACTCCTTGCTCTCCACTGATTTTCGTTCTAAATATAGATGCTTCGTGATTCTTTAATTTTTTTTTGATATCAACAAAATTTTTGCGGGTACCAACCTCCTATTATTTGTCAATTGGTATCCGTAAAAAAATAAAGAAAAATATACGCATTACTATCAAACATCTCTCACGGGACGAAGAAAATCTTTTTTAAATAAAAAAAATTGGAGTACGTACAATTTTTTTTTAATATTAGGAAAATAGTTCGCATTACCAAAATTGTGAAAAATAATCAAATGTCATAATTATAATAATTACCAATACTAACACTATCACTGACATTAGGAAATAGTAACGCCATCACCACAACCACCGGCATCCCTGACTTCGGGTCCCGCGCAAGGGTTTGAACGTGTTACCCGGCACCGTCGGCAAAATAAATTCCCTTCTAATCGACGGGGGTAGTTATCAACCCCGCTGGCGCGTGACCGGCATTCAGAACCCGTCTTTCTCCGATCCTCCTTCGTATTAAGAGCTAATGGCCGGCTTATTGAACGATAATGGGGACTCTCTTCGTCGTTACTTCGCGCTGTTAAACCCCCTTCGTTTCTGACTCCTTTCTCACCACCTAACTACCCCTCGAGCATATACCCTATACGTATATAGCAGCCCTTACGAAGAACAGAGGACCACCAAAACAGGACAGAACTCACGTTTGATGTTTTCCTAGGGAGCAATGAAATCGTTGATAAAGATAAAGGTCTCTCCACAAGAAGAACCAGGAATCATATTGATGATGTGGGCTATTTGTACAACAGGTACCTACATAAGCACGTATATGTACTTATCAGAGTTCCGTTTGGTGATCTATGGGATAATAATGAAGGGTGTAATTATCGATTAGAGGAAAACGAGCATGGTTCTTTGACACCCTATATACAAGATGAAACAGAGATATGGGGGAGTGCGGAAGGCGGTGGGGGAGGAGAGGTAAGAAAGTGACAGAGGATGAGGAATATGGAAATGATGAAGTACATAGCGGACGAAGGGTGGGACACAATGGTGGGGGGGATATAGGGGTAAAACAGGAGGAGTGAGACGTAGGTACGCGTGGCACGGGACTTCTAATTGGAAACGCGGGGGTGTGAGTGGAGGGTGAAAATGCTCAGGACAGATGGAAGGATTTTGGGGGGAGAGAGTGAGTGAAGGAGGGATGGAGGAAGAGAGAGACTCTGTGAGGGAATGATTATACGCCCCTCTGGCCAGGGCTCTGGGCCACCCTCGTTCGAGTCCTCCCGGTCTACTCCCCAACCTCCACCCCGGGAGGACTCTAGCACCCCTCTCGCTGCTACAGGGAAACCTCCCTCAATTCTTGTTACCCACATGCTAATTCTTCAAGGGTTACCCTTGAGCGCACCAGCCCTCGGCTGGACGGCTTTTTCTTCGTGCAGCCCTTCTTCTACTTTTCCACCCCCTTTTTTTGTCCTCTACCTCTACCGACTCCTTTCTCTTATTTTTCTATGCGTTTTTGAAAAATATATTAAATCCTAGGATGGGTGTAATCATTTGAAAAATTCATCCAGCGAAACAATAAAATTTCTTTCTGTTGACAAGAGTGATAAGAGTTGTCTTCTCGGTATTACGATTATTATTCACTTAAGAATTTTAACTGCCAACAGAAACAAGATAACAATGACGCTTCGGTATGTATTTTCTATTTGGAAAATCGAAAAACCTCATAAAATTGCATCAGTTACTTTCACCAGCTTGACTCCTTAGTACAAAACCGTGTTCTCATTATAATCGAATTTCGTTACACCCCGTATATAACAAGGGCCGCAGAAGGGTGGTCGATGGTAATAATTTGCGTGTGATTGGTGTGAGGGTGGAAGGAGGGTGGTTACGGGAGGTTTAGGGCGTTCGTTATCGGTAGCCCTCAGGGGGAGAGTGAGTCCTCATTAGGGCCTGTGTGAGCAAAGCTCTAACTCCCTCCCCCCTCCCGCCGTTGCACCCCCTTATACATCCCTCTAGGTCCTCTCATCTCTATCTTCTCTACCTTCTGCCCATGGCCATCATACTAGTCAGCCATCGGTATCCTGCAGTCTCACTTTCACCATTCATTTTATTCGTATTTTATATCAGTTGTATAAACTTCAAATAATCCATTATTCTCTTTCAGCCACACTATATATATATATACACAAACACATATATATACATATATCACATCCTGGAAGATTCATCTAACACGTGTTCCAGCTAGTTTAAATATTTTGACAGTAGCACTGGAGGATTCTAGTAAAAATCAATTTTACCTCTTTGTTTTTTTTTTTTCTTTTTGCTTTATCATTGACAAACGCCGATAGTGTACATTTGAAATGGAATGCGGCCATTGTCCGTTCGTGTAGCAGAGGGTAGCCCCCGTCGGCAAACGGCAAGAGAACAAAAATGTCCTGACTGCGGAAAACGTGACGCCGGGTTCGGCGACACAGGGACAGTGGAGAGTGGTGGGTGAATGCCTGGGGCAAGGGAGAATGTAGTAACAGGAACAGAGCAGGGCCGGATAGCCGAAGCTCAATACCGGGGGGTTAATTTCCCATAGAGCCACAATTCTATCAAACCTATTCTTCCAATCGGGACCAGTTAGGCAACTAATAATTGGTGAGAATCGATCGCAAACCTGGACACGGGTAGTCTCTCCATATATGGGGTTGAGTTTAACCCCCGGAGAATTTCGGCCCGACTGTGTACGGCGAACCCCCAATCTATAGGGGTGAGAATGGACGATATTGTGTTAGCGCATGCCCTAAACCTTGTCGAACTTGATAAAACGCATCATCAAAAGAAATTACGATGACGTACAACTTCAAAGATCGTTTTCCGGTTTTCCTGACGCAGCATCCGTCTTTCCCGATGTGTTATTCCGTTATGTTTTTTGTATTCCTTAATTTCTTTTGGTAATCTTTTATCAAAATTTAATTCACTGTCAGAATGAATATTTACGTACGAAAAATTCGAGACGGATACATTTTTTTATCATCACGACCTGAGGTCACTTTGACCAATTAAGCGCGACGCATAGGACGCGCGTTAGTCTCGGAAAATAAAATATCTGACATTGTCCAGTTGGTGGGTAGGAACCACCCCTATAGCTGGGTTAGGAAACAGAGGACACTAGGGATGGGTCGGTACGTTTTAATGAAATCACGAGAACCGAGGATTAACGCCACTCATGGGTTTTGCCAGGGAATCTGCTGTGTTCAGATATGGACCACAACCCATAGGAAGTTGCCGCCATAAATCCATTCTAGGCTCTTAATACTCATCAGTGCCAGAGACGAGAGAAAATGGTTTGTCATATTTTTAATATCGCACGAAATACCAGCTGTTATTCAAAAATTGACTTCTCATTTTTTCCCCCACAATTTCATTCCTCTCTTCCGGTTCTGTCGACGGCCATTATCGTTATGTAATAACCAAACCAGTGTAACCATTCGCCATGGTTCATTTCGAATCCGCCTGTAAATTCTTGCACTTTCTTCTTTCTCCTGTCTCATGACGTGTGGCAGGTTGGGGTTGGGATCTGGGGTCTGAGTACACAGAGGGTGAGTCTAGGGTGGAGGCACACGTACATCACTAATCCGTCACTAACGAGCCGCCCGACTGATGGGGGCTGCATTGGCGTAATCTTCCTGGATTCCTAAGATCTCGCTAGAAACTTCATATAAAAAATGAAAGACGCCATTGCCTGCGACGTAGTGAAGTAAAAATTGAAAATATTTTCTAGATTATTATATTCGTGGAAAAATGAATTATGCAATCGAATATCAAGTGATACAGCTGTACTATAGAGTATGGTTGGAAAAAAATTAAGAAACTGATACTCAATGGTATTTTCGGTAATAAGGGTAAGTTTTGGATTTATATGTCCATCGTATTATAAGGGATATTCCAAGGGGTGGAATTTCGAAGAAATCTCTACGGTTCCCCGAATAACGACGCCTTTGGCCTCCAATCTAAACCAATCCAATCTACACTGCGGGTCCGCGGGGTGGTCGGAGCTTGCTCTGGGGGTGTCGAGGGGTTAGTAGCCCCTAATTGGCCCCCACAGCCACCATCCGTCCATTCCTTACCTTACCCCCGACTTGCAACTCTTAACTAGGGACTCACACACGAATCAGAGAACAAACCCTGCCGATACGCGAGAGAAACGGGGGTGGCACGAGGTTTACACCCTTAATGAGGTAGGACAGATCGCGATTCGCAATTTCCAAGAGGGTGCACGCGCCATGTTTATCTCATACTAATTAATAATTAACACGAAGTTAATTGGACTTCAATATATTCAAACAGTTACATTTAATAAACATTAACTTGGCATATAAATGTTTTTCTTATCAACCCTGGGGGTGCATCGGGATGCACCAAAAATAAAGCTAAAAAAATATTCAGCGTCCACCTAAAACCGCATATAAATGTATGAAGCGATGGTATTTTCATTAAATTCTCCTGAGGTTAGGCAACTCGAAAAAAGTCTCCGGCGCAGATATAAATCTAATGACAAAGCTTTTTCGTGGGCCCACCTACGGCCACGTGTTTCCCTCTAACAATTCTTCCTCTCTCTCTTTCTCTCACACACTAACTCCCTTATCTCTCTCACTATTTCCTCGCCACCCTTTAACGCGAGAATTCGAAAATTTATACGCTAAAACTACAGAATTAAAAGTAGGCAGGATTCTGCGGTTGGATATATTATCGTAATAACGTTAACCCAAACCAACCTATTTTTACCCTTTCTTTATCTCTGCTTTACTTTACCCACTGTACAACGTCTAAGGTTTTGTACTTCCGGTTCTTCACCCCCCCCCCCCCAAACTACTAGATAAAAAGCCATAAAAATACTATTATTATATATGCCACGTTTCAGAGACAACACCCTTAACTGTACCTATATCTCTATATACTATGAGGGTACCTACCCTCTGTGATAAAATCAAAATTAAGGGGGTACGTTACCCTTGAAATTTTGAAAAAATCGGTTTTTCGTTTTCTACGTATTCCTATAGCTGCACCTTTTCCCCGTATTTTAAGACTAAGCAGATGGAAAAATTCCAAAAATTACCGAAATAACAATAAAAAACGTAAAGGTGTGCAGGTAGTGCTCATGGCAAAAGGCTGCAGCGGAAGGTAATCTAAGTACGTTTGTTCATGAGCCACCTCTTCACCCTGATGTCCAGACAGCAATAAGACCTGCTTATGAAGAGTTGAGTAAGGAAGAACTTCTTCAGAGGTGCCTTGGTGGATTTACCCAGAACCAAAATAAAAGTTTCAATTTCAAAATATGGAACGTTGCACCAAAAATCCATTTTTGTGGAGTTGTAGTAGTACAAATTGCCACATATTTTGCTGTTTGTACATTCAACGATGGAGCATCCGGCGTATTACGAATTTTGAAAGCCATGAATATTCTAATCGTGCCCGAGACCATGGACTGGCACAGAAGAACAGACCAAATACGCGTGGAAGCTGCTGAACGTCGTGCCTTAATGGCAACAAAAGAGGGCAGGATTCAACTGAGAAGGAAAAGAAAGGCATCTGAGTATCGAAACAAGACGGAGGAAGGTGTGCTGTATGGAGCTGGCATCGACTGAAACCTGTAAGTATCAATTTCAACGTGTAAAGTGATACAAAAGTAACATCAAACTTTAAACGCGATTTCCCACGAACTACGTTTTTCAAGACGGTGAACATCAAATCTCGAAAACCGCTCCAACGATTTGGATGAAAATTTAAACTAAGGTACACAGTAATATTCTGCACGGCGTGCTGGAAGCAGATTTTCCAAGAAAATCCCTGAAAAAAGATTTGTTTGTCTGAAAGAAAAAGCGAAAATTGAATTTCGCAAAACAAAACATTAAATTTTTATTGTTTCTGAAAATCTGCTCCCAGCACGCTGTACAAGAATGTCTTACAGATTGTAAAACCGATTTCTTTTTTTTTTCAGGTGAGTCGTTTACCCGGAATTGTGTTCACTACTCAATGGTGCTCTGCACGCATCGCTCCACGTTATTGTTAATAACTATTTTATTAAAAAAAAAATGAATATTTCTTGAATGACAATAAAGTTTATGAATTGACAATTCGAATGAAACAAAAATCAAACTTCTATCTTTATTTACCGCTTCAGAAATAATGTTCACAACAAGGCCCGTTTTGTGGCTCTCAAGGGTAACGTACCCCCTTAACGAAAAAAAATCCGATTAAAAAATTCCTAATATAGAGGTACAATAAAAATATATCCCGACAGTCGGTGACCTTCTGTGTAATTTAGATAATTGCTTTTTTATTAGCCCTTGGACATGCGAATAACGTTGAGGAGGAGTATGAGTAAGGGATTCGGAATGAGGGCGGAAATGGTAACCATAACACGAACAAGAACCATGAGACACCCAAGGGATGAAATAGTGTTGGTAAGTGTGTTCTGATATAGAGGCCAGGGACGTAGCACACGAATGCATGTCGTGGCACCCGGGGGACGATGAAACGCTGATAAATAATTGAGTGCCGATAAGTATAGGTACCTGGCTGGCTCCACTTATGGACACGCGACCACAACCACCCTTACACCCCATAACGTTATTCCCTCTCGAACCCTTCGACCACCCTGTCGTCTTCTTAAAGGGAGTCTTGTGACTCATAGAAACGCCATCCCTTGTCGACGATCAATTTTTAAACTATAACGCCCCTGTACCTATAGGTCTATGTATATAACTACCCCCCATCCCCATCAGTACATACATATTTATGCATTAGACACACATGGTTTGGCCACTCTGGACATCAGATAAGCCCTAGACTGTCTGTGGTGCTCACCCACTGAACCACCCCTCTCTGCCACCACCTTCAGTTATCATTGTCAGGGGGCCAGGTGCGTGGCTCCAAGGGCGCTGAAAAGGTGACGGGGAACTAGGGGTAGTTCCTCGACCCAACTTCCGAACACGATAATGCACTTGATGTCGGGAAAGTGAGTTGGGATCCTATGGCGAAGCTTTCCTGCTTGGAGTCTCTTCCTCCAGATGGTTTACTTAGGAATACTTAAGTCGACCCATCAACCCCCGGCACAGCCATCAATGTTCGTCCCTTTGAGTTGGGCTGAGTGAGACAGTTTTGGCTCGATTGGGAACCTGTATGAAATAGATAGCAGAATTTTAGATGCAAGTGATGAAATTACTTGAAAGGACTTTTTAAAGAGTTTCGTCGTAGGATGGTATGCTTGAATATTATTTTATTAAGACTTGTTATTAAAAAGAAAGGAAAGCCAAAAATATTTGGAGTGATTTTTATACGTTGATTCGTTTGGAAGTTATGGTTATTCACAAATTTACTACCCCTTTGGTTGTTTAGTATATTAGCTACTGTATAGAGATGCGTCTATCAGTTGGTCGAGCGCTGACCCTTGACCCCTTCCAACGTGGGGGGTGTACACAAGCAAATTCGAATTTAGCATGTATATTAGCACACCAAACAACAACTATCAACTTCCCTTAAACGGAAAACTATTAAACCCAGGACACGTTTGCATTTACATTTTTAACGCTATAAATGGATGCAGTGTTTGGGGGATTTTAATAATTAATAATTTTTTAAGTTTTTTAAGTGAATTACTTTCAGTGTACAATGAAAATCATGTATGCTTATACATACGTAATTTTTCATGACAGTGTACGTATCAGGCGGAACGTGATGCTACCTACATGATTACTAAGCTTCTTTAATTAAATCGATTTATTGTTCGTCATGATTAGCAACGTGATGCATCAATTAAACTCATATATATAATAGGTACAGCAACGGAACTACAACCCCTCGCTGAGCAGATCAGACATTTGTTAAAAGCTAAAAGCTTTCCCATATTTCATTAGTTCTCGCTGCCCCGTTTATGTACGCTTTTCTATAGGTTTTTCTGCTGACTTTTCTATCTGTTTCCATCGTTTTTCCTAATCCTGGAAGCAGCATCGTTATATCCCGCTTTCCATAGAGGGTGTCCCAAAAATAACGGACCTTGAGAATACAACGATATTAGCGAAGCAAAAGTAAGCAACGAAAGTCATGCTTTATTAAAATGCTAATATTCTCATATTTTACAATTCGGATACAATGGTACAGTTTCAATAAAATATTAATTGGCACGTTTTAAAAATCAAATTTTGAAAATCTTTTGGCAACAATATATTTGTATTGGTTTATAATTGATTCTCAAGATACCAACTTCATAGAGAAGAACTGAATCACACGTGTCGTATATTTCATTCTGATAGTGTATATGTATACACCTCGTCACTCCCTTACAGTTCACGCCACAAAATAGTCTCCCGAAATTCGTACCCTATTCAAGATGGCGACTACTAACATATCCTATAATCATAATCGTCTAAGAAAATGGCAAATCACAACCGAAGAATAACTTGACTTTCAAAAAAGTAGCAAAAGGGTTGAAAAAAGAAGATATAGCCAAAGACGCGAAGTTTGAGTAGCTACGGCACTGGCTTCGGTCGGGTAATAGAGTCACGGGGATAAAAAGATTGTTTAAACAGATTAAAATGTAATTCAATTTAGATTCAATTATTGATACGCGTTTTAATTAATATCGTTGAACCTAAGTGGGGAGAGCTCACCAGTAACTATAAGGGTAGCTGCTAGCATAATGGGAAAACGAGCCCGGCTAAAACTATGAGCAGAGCCGGCTGGTTACGCTGCTATCTTTTCTATGAGGGCCAAGGAAGACTAGGGCGGATGGAACTACCCTTCTAAATTTTACCTCCTTTCATCCCCCAGGAAATGCCAAAGCTCTTCCTAAGCCAACCGAGGGTACAAGGGTGAACCGTTCTGCTTGGAAAATTTCCTATTCCTCCGGGCGGTTTGTTTAATTCCAGGACACTGACCAGTATCGACATGTTTGACTATTTCACCCTTTCTCCGGCCGCATCCCTTAGAATAGGATATCCCGTGTGTCGAGGGGTGAGCCACGTCTTGCACCAGGTACTAGCTAATTTATAGGAACATGCCTTGGCTCTTTGGCACCGGATGTACGTCACACGTGATGCACAATAGAGTCCAAAACTTCTCACCCTTAGAGACAATGAAAATAGTTTCTCTCTTCTTCGAGCCGATTCATGGATCCTCGTATTTTCTTATCACCCCCCTCAAAGGGGTAGGTATGGATATACCGACTGGTAGTCTCTTAAATAAACCTGAAACAGAGGGTCAATCGTGAGGTCATCGATCAAAATCTATACAGTGAATAATGAAGTGTAGTAAGTTCCTTTACCTTCCATTGAATTAGAAACAACATCCACCCCCTCCATGTCGGAACTCTGAACGATCAGCTTCCGGCGATAGCTGAGGGAGATGATAGGGGCTAATTCCGTTCGGCATTCGGCAGTCAAAGGTCCCAGGGTCGACATGTTCGCGGCGATCACGAGAAAACGCAAACACGACTGTGAGATTAAAGGGACAGCAGCATCCCTTAATTATGCATTGTACAGATCAGTCCGAACGAAGATGCGTTAGTATGTAGACCATCTACCTATGTATAGAAAACATATATGATTAAATATGTACATTTGTGTCCAATATATACACCCGTTTATTCGTTAGGGGTGAGTGACTTTTCGATCGAACTAAATATGCACGAGCTTTTCGAACTAAACACGTTAAGGGTAGATCGTCCATTTTTTGGGTTATTTTGAAACAAAAATTTTGAAAAAAATATACCAATACTGGAACTTCGTGCGTGATTCGGAGCAACAGGACTGCACTAGAAAATTTGTCATTATTTATCTCGATTTTTAGAAATGCGCCAAAAAAGTGAATTTTGAAACATCGACATACCAAGTTACTCGTATCAATAGCAATTTGTACGACTTAATAATATATTTTGGTATTCCCAAATCTTTGTACTTTATCCCATTAAATTCGGTCACCCTATAGATACGCGAGAAGGGAACGAAATAATATCGGAGATATCTTGCGATCTTGCTTAATTGGGGACAGTCCGTAGTTACGTCAACTTATAATGAGTTGTACTTGTTAGCGTCACGATTGAGGAGTGGAGAAGGGTGGTGGTCTGATGTTAGTGGAGGGGGTAGAAGGGGAGGGGAGACTGGTAGGTGTGCACGGGAACCTAGCGAGTCAAATTAAATAGTTACAAACGATCTCCATTAACAGACCTACAGGGGAGGTTGACGTCTTTCATACACGAAGAATTCATCCCCCATTCTCACCCCCTGCCACCCCCTCTTCGCCCTATGACGCACGGATAATCGTAACAGGCATACATTTATGTACGATACGAACATAGGTGCCCCCCTCTTTTGAATTAATTATATCCTGTACTAGGATCATTAATTGTCTCGTGGTAATTACTCAGCGATAATTAATCAATAACGATCCATAGATAGGACGTACAATTATTCGCTGCTTCGTATCACGTTTGATACCGAATGAACAATTGGATGCTGTGAAAATAAAAAAAAATAAAAATAATATGAAATAAGATGAACGAATCTCTCCTAATTTTGTAATCAGTAATCAAAAGTAAAAAATATATACCAACCCTTATTTTTATTCAATGTAAGTAAAAATACTGTTATAGAAATTCGTAACTCAATAAAAAAGGTGCCGCCGTAACGCTAGGTTAAATTACAGTAGGCAAAGACACGGAAGGTGGTCGTGAGTCGTTTTGAGATATTTAAGAAATGAAAAAGCTCAAAATTAATGACTGGGAGCTGGGCAAATGGCATGTGCGGGCAACGACGCCGAGCGTCGTCAGCGTCACGGCTCGCCGCAAGGATATTCCCCTTAGAATTTGTGGACGCAATTTAAATCTCGGCTATTTTTCAGTGCGCTCACTGTTTCTATTTAATGATGTCTAAATTGTCATGCGCCCGGCCACCCCCCCCCCTCCGCTCCCAACCCTCCTTCCTGCCCCCAATGCACATACGTACGATTACATACACGTATGGCATACCGACATCAGTATAGGTAGTCTCCAAGTACGCGTATAAAGCCAGGTACCAAAGAGGGGATAAGGGGATTTTGCACAGGGTGCAAAAAATCCACCCCGTGCCCACCTTCGCGTCGTGGCTCAATCTCCATCCCCCTTTGGGGTGCTTTAACCGGAACCCTCTGTCAAGGAACACTCACCAGCCCTCCCGTTGAACGTGGAGCTTCCCGTATATACACACTAGACTACCCCCTCTCTCTCCCTCGCACTTTATTTTTGTAGGTACCCCCTACTCTTTTTCTTTCTCTTTATCTATCCGCCTCTCCTTTACGTCTCTCTTTCTTCTATGTGTACATATATCTCCGTCTCTCTCTTGTCCTCGCTCACCGTGTACATTCTAGTTGCGAAAACGGTTTTAATCACCAGCGCTCTTTTTCACTTGTCGCAATTATTTCCAAGATGTCGGTAAACGACGTCCCCACTTTTTTCGTTTCGTTTCACTGTTTGTGAGTTCTCTGTGTCTTTCTCGCTTTTTCTAACACCCCTTTCGCCCCCACTTCGTTCGCCGTCTAATGTCTCTTATTGCGTGTATAGGGTACGTTCGTAGAAGTATCTTGACGTCACTGGAAACCGTACCTACGTGGAAAGTACTTGAATTTTTGTACTCTGTTAAAATTTCTGTTTTTCATAGTAGAATACCAAAATGAAGGGTTGACGAGCATTGCGTCTAGGGATTACTGGAGATTCGCTTCGTTAATTTTATGAATTTGAGAATCGCGACGTTTGTTCGTCTTTCGTGGGTTTCTACGGGGTTTTTTGGTATTTGAATTTCTGTTTCGGTTACGTCATACACCGTAGACTTTAAGCAAAGTCTAATGCAATTTATACGTATCCAATATTTTGGTGTCTTTTTCAAATTTTATTCTGGCAAATCTTAACGTGGGCTTGAAGAGTCATAGTGGCACTGTAACGAAGGTTGGATTTTCTGTGGACGAAGAGGAGAAATTTATACGGTTTAATACCATCCATTTTTAGAGTAACGCAATACAGAGTCAACACGTTAAATTATGTTTCTGCTAAAAAATAAATGGAGTTAATAAAATGTATTATGGAAAATCAATATGAAACCTTTAGAAATATGCATGATTTTATAAGTTGTTTAACTGTTTAACGTGGTACTCTTGAAAACTTTCTTGAAGCCTATTTATTTGTGTAAAGAAGTAAAACGAAAATTTATTTTGCATGAGTTATCTTCTTGAGTCGAGAAACTAAAATCACTGTTCAAAATTTAATTAGCAATTAAGGAAGTAGTCGCAGTCAACTTCAAACGTGATTTTCTAGTTCTCAACGATATTCTAGAATCCTTGTGTTTCACAATTAAAATGCATCCTTTGAGTATAAACCGATCTTAAATAATGACTATTCATTTCTTTGACATTCTCTCTGTGATATATTTCCTATACAAACTTGTTTGCAAAATATATCATAATGAATTCAAACATAACGAGACTCATTATGGAAAATCGAAATTCTGCTTCGATTCATACTCGCTTAATGACAATAAACAAATTAAATGCGTATCTGCTCTAGGAACTCCTACGATACAATGATAATATACAAAATATATATTTCTCATTTAATAATAAATTAATTACGGTACAATAACTCTGTCTTCTTTATTCCTCCCTTAAACCGTTGAGTATTACTTCAATTATCAATTAATTACCACCGACAACTCCATACATTATAAAACAAGATGATCTCCGTATAAAAATCCCATAATATCAAAATAATCTGTATTTCCATCTTTTTGATGATGGGGGAGGGGAAATTCTGTCAAAACAAAGCAGAACGACAGTCTAGAAGTGGTCCATAATCCACAAAACAAAGAAAAGGACTTAACTAATTGTTTCTAAGAGAATCGGAAGTTGAAAGTTACTCAAGATCTCCCCCCCCCCCCCCCCCCCCCCCCCCCCCCCCCCAACTCCGCCAGACCACTATAGATATCACGGAAACAGAAGAAAATAAATACTATTGTCACCCAAGCGAGGACCCGTCCTGGATGCTGACCGATAAAGGAGCCAAAAATATCGTGAGAGCTGAAAGGGCTACGTAAAAAGGATTCTCAGTCGAACCCACAGCATCCCGCCTGAACAAGTCGATCCAACACAATGATTCAGAATTTTGCCAGCGCGCTTCCCATTGGCTAAACTCAAGGAAGGACATGGACGAAGTTGCGCCGGAAATGACGCAGTGGTTTCGAAACGAAGGCGGCGGTGTGGTTGGTGGTCGAACGGTGGTACGGGGGTGTGAGGCCTGGACTGCTTTAAAGGATGCGACTACGTGGAACGGTAAAGGGATGGTTAGAGCGTGTTACGAAAGGATTTGCAAAAGGGGTCCAGAGCCAGAGCCGAGACTCGACGTCTCAGCGTTTGTAATTGTAATGACGTCGTTACAGGGTGATGCCGGGATGGTTGGCGTTGCGACGCTTCTAAAACAGTATTATTTATCACAAAGCCCAAGAAGCTTCCCAAACTGTTATTACTCGTCTACTC
>JARQST010000383.1:846691-867421 GCA_030142225.1 Pachycephus smyrnensis
TATTCGAGTCATCTTCGATGGTTCCTTGTTTTTCATTGAACTCTTTTAAAATTTGTTCGACCTCGTGTCTCGATGTCAAGGGTATTTCTTCGAGTAGGCCCTCTTCAAGCATTTGGTCTATGTACAGATCTTCTGGGGGATTCGCCACGACCGATTCACTGTTGATAGGGTTTATTTCAACTCGTGATGGGGCGTCGGCGTTAGTGTTTAGTTTCCCCTTCTTATACACAATCTCGTAGTCGTACTCTTCTAGTTTGAGCCTCCATCGGACGAGTTTTGAATTAGGTTCCTTTAAGGAAAATAGCCATTATAGTGGTTTGTGGTTGATGATGATTTTGAATTTCCTTCCATACAGGTATGATCGAAAATACTTTGTTGTCCATACGATAGCCAATAATTCTTTTTCTACGGTGCTGTAGTTCATTTCCGGTGTATTAAGCGTTCTGGATGCATATGCTACTGGGAGATCCCTACCTACTGGTCCTTGCGAAAGTAGTGCTCCTATAGCGACGTTGGATGCGTCGGTGGTTAAATTAAAAGGTCTATTGAAGTCAGGATACTGCAATATGGGCTCCCCCAGTAGGATGCGTTTACATGTTTCTAAAACTCTCAACAAATTCATTAGTGTGTTCTACTTTCTCTCCTTTATTCAGACATTGCGTCATAGGTTTGGTGATTTTTGCAAAATTTTTGATGAACTTCCTATAATATCCAGTTAGTCCTAAGAACGACTTGATTTCTTTGGCTATCTTTGGTATAGGAAAGTTTTCGATAGCTCGTAGCTTTTTGGGATTTAGTTTGATTCCATCGGTGGTAAATACATGTCCCAGAAATTCGACAGTTTTGTGTAAGAATTCAGACTTGTCTAGCTGAATTTTCATGCCAGCGGCTCTGAACTTGTCAAGAACTGCTCTAAGGTTATTAATATGTTCTTGCAGTGAGGTAGAAAAGATTATAATGTCATCCATATAGACGAGACACATCTTGTTCTGTAGTTCCCTCAAGATGTTATCCATTACTCGCTGGAATGTAGCCGGTGCATTTTTCAGCCCAAAGGGCATTCTTGTGTACTCATACTGCCCGTTTTCTACATTAAAAGCTGTCTTTTCGATAGATTTTGGGTCCATTTCTATTTTATGAAATCCGGACGCTAAATCGAGAGTTGTAAAGTATTAGCATCTTCCCAATTTGTCTAAGATATCCGAGATATTGGGTAGTGGATACCAATCATCAATAGTTTTTTTATTTACCTTTCTATAGTTCTACCACTATTCTCCATTTTTGCTTTCCACTAGCGTCTTGCTTCTTGGGTACTATCCATATAGGCGAACTCCAAGGTGAATGTGATTGCCTGATTACACCATCCTCAAGTATTATATCTATCTGTTTCTGTACTTCCTCTTTGTGTATGTGGGGATACCGGTATGATTTAGTATGTGTTGGAATTTCATCTTTGGTCTTAATTTCGTGCTTGATTCTGTTAGTAAACGTCAATTTGCTGTCTGGTTGATGGAGTATGTCTGTGTAACCTTTCAGGAGTTTGAGTAGCTCATGAGATTCTTTGCTATTAAGGTGGTTTACGCGGATTTCCTGCAGTTCTTATGGTTTCTCAGCTAATTGTGGCTCTATGTGTGCTTGAAATAGTTCTACTTCATTTAGAGGAATAACGTCTTTAGATCTTTCCAATAACCTCTCTCTTAATGTATATACCTTAGTGTTCGGAGAATTGTTGACAATCTGTACTATCGTATAGTTATCCTTTACTTCTATCACACCTGACCTGATGACAGAACTTCCTGCTGTTATCTCGGGTATTATCCATTCTCCTTCTCCAAGTGTAGTCTTTATCCTCTTTAAAATACTCGTGTTACCAGGAATTTCTATTCTCTGAGTGCTGAAGTCGGTTTGGTATCTTAAGGGAATTTCTGTCTTGTCGTTACATAACAGTCCGTTTTCCAGATCTATGTGCATTTTTGCTTTTCTTAGTTCGTTTAATCCTATTAGTCCATCATAGTAATCATGGAAATTGAACAATATGAACTCCATAGGTTCGTGTTGACCAAATTCTTTAAAAGCGGAGATTTTAGCCTTCTCCCTCGCTGTTTGCTGTCCTGTGTACGTAGTTATTATTGTATTGTTACGAAAGATTTCGTGTGGGAAATGCTGTTCAGCTATTACAGGTCGCATGATAGAAGCTTGGCATCCTGTGTCTATCAAAAGTTTCATAGGTGGCTCTGCTATTTCTATGTACGGTAATGAGTTGCTGAATATTGTGTTAATTTCTAATCGTTTGGTTTTTCTTCTTGACCCTCGCGAAAATCCTGGTGTTCGGCCGTCTCGTTCTGTTCTACGGGTGTTTCATTTTGTTCTACGTTCGTTTCATAGGGATACTGCATATTTTGCAAATATTCATCGTATCCTTGTAATGTCTCTGTCTCAGGATAATAGTAATTATCTTGCTCTTGATGTTCTATGTTAGTCAGTTCCTCGGCTATGAAATCAGGGAGTCCAGTAGCTCTGAAGAACTGGTTTCCCGGAATATAATATTGCGCATTATGCCTAAAAGGTGTAAACTGTTTCTTATTATTAATTGGCCGTGTATTGGAAACTCCTGACATAGGTACTACTTTGTTTTGTGGTACGTTGCTACCAGGCGCGAAAACATTTCTTGGTTTTCCAAATACTTGTGAGTTAGTGGGGAGTCTTTGTGGTACCGTGGCTCTAGGCTGTATGTTGACTGGTTGCGAGGGGAAATTCGTATGTCTCGTTTGCCCATACGCTGGTGCATACATTCTGGGTTGGTATTGTACCGTGCCCATAGGGTTCCAGGAGGCCGATTGCTGTTGCCATTGATTATTTACGAATGGTTTTTGCTGCAATGGTCTAGGTGGTACTTTGGGTTTCTTGGGATGTTGTGTGTTAAGTCTGCGAAGGTTATTCACTTGCCTTTCGTGGATTACATGTTCCATGATAATGTCAGCGGCTTCGTTCAAGGTTCTGGGTTTACCGAGTCTAAGCTCCGCGTATAAATCTGGAGGTGCATTAGATTTTAATACCATGATCGCCATATTTTCCGCGTAACCCATCGCCACATCTCTCATTACTCCTATAAAAGGGTCTGTGTATATCTTGCGATTGAGTTTAGCCTTTAATTTCCTAATCCTATTCAGAAAGCTCACCATATCTTCGTTATGCTACCTTCGCGTTAACTGCAGTTTATTTATTAGTATTTCGCGATTCGTTCTGTCACCAAACTGTTCTCTTAAGGCGTTCTTCAAATGAGGCCAAGTACTTAGATCTGGGCGACACCTAATGAAGTCCCTAGCCTTTTCGGTTAATTTGCTCTTGATCGTACAGAATACATATTCGCTTAAACTGTTATCTGCAGTAGTCCCATATCGATTATGGAACTGGTCTATTTCTATAATGAAAGTGTCTAGCTCTTCTTCTTTACCATTAAATGTTCCTATCATTCTGCCTATCTCTTTAGCAGCTACTATAGGGCTCGTGTTATAAGTTTCTTGTGTAGTACTCATGATTGATTATTTATAGGGTTTGCGTTATAATTACGGGATTAGTGAGGGACAAGGATGTATTGCTCAATGACTGACCCGATGCCTTTCATTGCGTAGTCCTTGCCTCGATCCTTCTTCAGATTGTAGAATTGTAGATTCTTCCGAATAAATAGTTGACACTAAGGATTCCTCAAGGATGGTCACGATGCTCTCCGTAGAATCTCTTCAGTGTCCTACCGACTGCGCCCATTAAGTTATTCAGTTGGCTTCTACTCTTTTTAAAAAGAATATTTAAGTGTGATTTCGAATACAATGAGTAAGTCTATTCTTATTGACTGTTAGATACAATGGTCAAGACGTAACTGCTGTCTTCTCGATCGCTTCTCGTTCAAGACACCTCTGTTTCCGGTGTCGGGTGTCCTTTATCTTATCGGTATTGCTCCAGTGGTCATCATAACGCGCGCCACGTTTTCAGCTAGTGGAACTTGGATTTTTTTGCACGGGTACGTCCTTAAGATAACGTATGGTTAGTGTAAAGTATCGTGTTTTTGCTGTACAAATGTTCTAATGATCGAAATGAAGGTTGAACTTCATGAACGCATGTTAATTTTCCGAGTCCACTTGCAATTCTTTATTTTCCTCGTGAATTGCACAAGGCGCATTGAGGATTAAGCATTTCGCTGGTCTTTCGCTTTGATGTTTGCTTAGTGGCTCTTAAGCCGACCCTCATCTCAACTGGTGCATTAATTAATACCAGTCGGTGGCTCCGGGACATTTTTGCCGTTCAACGAGCCTCCTAGCAGGAGGAGGGGACAACGAAACGAGGTATACCGCCTGTGACGATTCGTGTTACCAACGCAACAAATAAAAACCGAAAAAAAAGAGTACCTATAGGGGAAGCGCATGCACCGCGGCACGAAGTGAAGCTTCGAATGCCGGGTTCGGTAAGAATAAAATGAAAGGAAGGAAGAAGAAGAAATTACAGACAAAAAACAAAAAAACAGAATAACTTTGAACCATTCAGTATAACGAGAGAGTCGACTGAAAACAAAAGAAAAAAAATTACAAGAAACTGGACTGCCTATAGCTTGGAACGCGTGGTTTACTCATCCAAGAATTTAGTCAAAAATTCCCCCCACCCCCACCCTGCGCCTCAAAAAAATAACCAAGAATATAAAGAAAATGTTAGAAACACTGCAGAATAGCAAGAGCATTCATACGAAAAGGAGGGATGAAAAAGTAAAAAAAGAAACAGGGGTACAGGGGAGGGGGTTCGGATTTTATACAGAATACTGGAAGTAAATACAGTGGCAGAATAATAACCGATTTTTTTGTTCGTATAACTCCGTAGACTACAAAAAAATCAACCTCCCTACAGGCTGTTTCATTCGCTTCGAATTACTCGACTGTTTCCTACGGTAGATCCACGGATATACATAAGTATAGATCTGTATAGTTGTTTTCTGAATTTTCCATCCGAGCGAATCACGAGCCTTATTTCACATTCGCAGGGCCCAAGCGAAATAAAAGTTTGTGCAGCAGTCGATCTATAAAGCCAGTTCAGTCCAGATCCTGACTGAAGCTACGAGTAAAACGGGGGACTCCCCTGACTCTAGATATGGTTAGATATAGAGAAAGGACAAAGAAGTAAACCCTAGCGGCCACGTTTGATTCTCTTGTTTCGACTGACCCAACCAACCCCTGGGCTATATTTCTCTTGAAAATACTCCTCTTCACTCACTTACTACCCTCCATACCAATACCTTCACCCTCTTCGAGCAAAGTCCCTCTTAACCGTGTCCCCTACCACTACACGCCGAATAAGGATATTGTTTGTAGATTTGCCAGTTTCGAGATTTCACGGAGGATTTGCATATTTCAATGAATTACTTGGCAAACGGAGGATAACGTGAGGTTGCAGGACACGAAGGAAGGAAGATCTCGAAGGGAGAAATGAAAATTTTCAAATACATCAGTATACCTGGTGCAAGTGGATATACAATTCTCTTTGACCAGTAATCTTTTGACGCTTCAAAAGAGTCCGTTGGCAAGTAGGAAGATTTTCTTGGATTTAGTTTCAGTTTAAAATTCCCTAAACCACAAGAAAACCCATAATTTTCATACTCAAGTAGTTTTTAACTCATTTTTTTTTCATTTATTTTTTTTGTCCTCGTCTCGCACCTACTACCCTACCTTCGTAACTTGCCCAACCTTTACAACCCTCCATGCATAAATTCGCATAGGTGTCCACTACGTGTCCGCGGGAGCGTGTCCCAGCTAGGACTCGACGAAGCATAAATTAGCTAGTCGTAAATCATCTCATAGATTCACGGAGCTGGATTAATTTCATGTCCTCGCGATCCTCTATGCTGTACTCTACCTACTGTCTACCTACCCAACTGCTCGTTGGTTGGTCTTGTTTTACTAGCAAACCTAGCCCAGACGCGCCGGTATAAAAACCCAACCGCACCTAGTATAGAAACCGGGGAAGATATAGTATAAATAATAATACACACCAGGTAGACCATTGCTAAAGAGATTGGTAGATAACAGCGTTATCGCGTATTACGTAAAAAGGGTGTCTCTCTAAATCTCAATGGCAAAAATATGCACGAGTAATTTCCAAGTAATCTCCTCCATTTCAATTAAATAATCCGAATATGTTTGCCAATTTTCAAAAATATTCACACCGAGGATTAATCGTAATGATAAAGCTCCCTTTTGCATCCATACTGGATTATTAATTACCGGTAACTAATTAATCAAAAGTAAAATCACCCATAGATATACTACGAGTGAATTTTGATAAGAAAAAAAATTTATATAAAAAACACGACTAAAAGTGACGGCTATTGTTTGATATCAAAACGAGGAGAAAGAGAGAGAAGAAAAAATAGGGTGGATATTCAAAGGGGAGTGGGGGAAGGAATGTTCAGTGACTAAAATTATTAATAATTCATCGTCCGCTCGCTGCCACTTAGTCGGATAATTTCAACCGCGTACTTAGTGACGTCACGTATCGCTGATAAACTTTGCGGGAAATTTAATTGAGTTTATCAGGAGGGGATCGAGAGTGAGTAGGTGGGTGAGATGGCGGGGTGGTTTGACGGGGTTAGGTACCTGAGTGTGCAAGAGGAACGTAGGGAAGGTTCAACCCTCCGTAGCTACGTTCTCGACGAGGTCTTCGGAATATGTGACTAAAAGGCAACCCCGGGCTCAAAAGCCGAGGCTAGGTCTACCGGGTTAATTTAGTGTGTCGTTAAATGGGCTTTAAATTTAGTTTGTGTCGGGCTTTAGTGCCGCAACGCGGCGCCACGTTCGCCCGAGATTTCAGATACCGCAGTATTAAAACGTTTTCCTACTCTATTGCTTCGCCTCGTCCATTTCTATACTCTTTATTTATATCATCTCTACGATTCGAAATTACATACGGATAACATTTTAGATCTGCAACCAGATGATTTTTCTACGCCTATTTTCACTCGTATACATTTTTCCAAGGTAACCTCGAAAAATTGTCAATCTTTTACTCGATGATTGAAAGACTACTAGAATTTTTTAATTAGAGGGTAATTACGAGATCTAAAAAAAGTGAAAAAAGAAGGAACAAAAATTTTCAAGGATCAGAAATCAATGGTCAGCACTGGATAGAAAGTTCTGGAGCACTTTCTCATTAGATAATGCCGATGTTTAATTAATTAATGAAATTCCCTAGACCTACCAACCTAACCTCACCTAACCTGAATATGGCTTCGTGGTAAAACGCTTGGATTTCTTTCGAACCTTGCCAAATGCCCATTGAGGCTCTATTAACCACCTGCAGCACAGCGATATGAATTTTGTCCATTAATCGATCTCATCTTGAATGTATATAGTCAGTATAGCTATAACGTATAAGCACATTATAGTACATATCAGATACAGTACCGATAGAGTGCCCTGGATCAGCCATTACCTATTGTATTATGTGAATACCTACCGGAACCATATCCATAACTGATATTCCATAGAAGAAAAAAAAAGAAAAAAAAACCCATAACCATAACTGATATTCCATGCAAAAAAAGGAAGAAAAAAATTTCGCAATATTCCCGTAAATCTAATCTGCCGTTTCGCAGGACATTCTCGATGCTTTTGTCCTATTCGTTTGTGACGCAGACCAACCCGCGGGGCCCGGGCGAGTGTTTTTAATTGTGAAACTTATCCAATTAATACAAGGGAATAGGGGTTGGGTATTTGAAACGCGGAACTGGATAATGGCGAGAGGGGTGGAGGACAAGGTATGGATTGTTGAGGAGAGAGATAGTGATTAAAAAAGGAAAGAGAGAGAAAGACAGAGACACGGGTCGAAAGTAGATTCTACAGAATCACCAACCATCCTTTTTGCCTCCCCGCTTGGCTACTGCTGGTCGCTAATGAGTGCGCATTGAGGTGAGACAATGCTTGGCAACTTTCCTTTGTGTTAATTAACTAAATAACATTATAGAACCGACAAACCAACCAACCCTCCATACCTGGAGCAGCTACACGTTGCTGAACCAACGCCCATTGCCAGTCAAAACGTTCTAATATCTCGAGGGTCAAGTTGAAAAAAAAACTAAAAAATATAAAAGAAAGCATGCCTAACAGCCTAGAACAATCCGAATTCGAATTCAAACTAAAGATTGATTACTTAACCACCCGTTATATTATAAAGATCCAAATGCTAACCGTCGCTTAAACGGGGCAATACCGACAGAGAACCCGCCAGGTAAACGGTAATAAAAATATTTACAAAAAAAGATAATAATTTTGAAAAAAAATGTGTCTCACGAAACTTATGTAATTTTATTAAATTTTTTTTCTTACTGTTGCATATTTTGACTATGCACATTCCCGCCATCCATTTCCAGTTTCGTCAAACGGGTCCTCTCAGTACCTGTCTCGACTTTTCTCAACCCCACTCCCCTTCCCCCAACAACGAAGGCTGCGGGAATCGAGAAAACCAGCAAGCGCCGAAGCGAGGAAACCAGGAAGCCGCAGCGTTTCTCGCACGCTTTAAGCATTCGAGTGCTCTCCCAGCGATCTTCCACGGTCTCGGACGATCAAGTGCGCGGATATTTTATTCGCTCGAAATATTTGAAGATAACACTTGGCAAAGCCACGGCGCGTGCCCTAATCGCATTAAGACTTTTCGAGGAATTAAACGCCCGAGACCGATTCAGATCTGTAATTCCCTCCTCCTGAGCCTCTTAGCCCTCATCAACCCTCCCCCCTCGTCGCCCTTCTCACCCTACCTCGCTTCGTATCATCCACTCCGCCCTTTTTTTTTAGATCTGGTCTTTACCTTCTAATTCTCTTCAATTTTATTTCTTCGAGTACACACATCTTTATTCTTTTTGAAAAAAATTTTCCTGGCCCATGTGAAATTGCTCCTTTCAATTTTATCCATACGGCAGCCATTTTTTCAAGCACCCTATAAGACGGGACCTCTAATTAAAATATACTCTCGCGTGTAATATACGTATCAAGATATTTCTTTTTTTCATGCAGACATATTTGCTATATTTTTAGAATTTTTTTTTATACGCCACATTGTTATTCTATCTATCTTCGTTCATCTATGCCAAGTTTGATAAAACTCTTTGTCTCGAAACCAATCTCGCGTTACTCTTTGCACACTGGCACATACGAATATCCGTTCATACGTTACGATTCCGGATCTTTGAGATAGATCCGGACGTCGTAACAACAGTCACTCACTCTCTCGTGGTCTTGTTGCTCGCGGGAAGCCACGTGAGTATATATCCCGTTTACGGTGTATAATGAAATATTAATTCGACGCGCGGGCCCGCGCGACTGTTCTCAGAAGTCACGCGAGTCTACATTATTTAGCGGAGCCAGGGCAGGATGAATATTTAAAGTTTACGAGCACCAGATAAAAGTGGCGTAAAACACCCCGGGGCCCTTATCATCGTCGACAGTCCCCTTAATAATTGACAAGTCGAGGATGCCGTGTCTGGCCCATACAGGAACCATCATCAATATCAGTTTACCATACCAGAGAAAATTTAGCGAATCGTTTAAAAATTATTATGCAACAAAAATATAAGCAGATCACGCGATTTCGGTTGCTCTAATGAAACGCCCTGTATAGTTAAAGGGTCAAACATCATCGTTTAGTTATATAACACAGCACGCGATGGAACATTAAATTCATAGAATTCTGAAGGCATCAGATTTAGCGATCATCCCCTAAACGGAGCGCAGCGATCGCGGCACGAATTTCATATAAAATGAATTCACGTGTTTAACCGGAAGTGGTAACGCGATGCAGCAACGCGGTGTTATTCAGCGCACGCGCGATTTTGAATCTCGGTAATGAACGGGGGTCCTAATCGGATCATAATTTCCCGGGTAATTCCGCGAAATCCCGGGGACAATTTGACATTCCGAACCTCCCTGACTGTCTGTAGGTCGGTGCTATACCCATGCCAGAGTATATAAGGGTTGAGAGGGGTTCTAGGAAGCCGAGGTGAATGAAGAGTATAGATAGAGGGTGGAAAGCTGGATAGAGGGTGGGCAGATATAACAGGGGGTGTGCGAAAGAGGATAGGGGGAGAAGGAGGCTTCATGACATCACACATCGCTAACTAACTCTAACCCCTTCCTTAGGACGGTTTAGGGGCGCTGGTGCACTCCTTTCAATCCTCCTGGTTTCTCCGGGAGCCCCGGTACGTGACCGCACTCCCTCCCCCCTGGTGTTCACCCGCAATCTACCCCGTAACCCGGTCGTACCGGCTCCGGTCCCGTCCAGAGTCGCAATCAGTTCCCGTAATGCCGCGATTCAGGGTTCATCAGGGCGGCCATTTTCCTGACACCCCTTATTACCGCCATTTTGTCGACATCCCAGCTCTATATATATATATAGACCTCGCTACTGTAACCCTACCGTCTACATACTATAGATTATACTTCCACCAAGATAAATCTATAATTCCAATAGAAAAAAAAAAATCGCTGCAATTCACACGTACGAATGCACCTGTAACGTATGCGATTCACATAGGGGTTGATTAACGACGCATTCTTTCCCTTGGCTGCATTCATTTATACGACTCTCACCCAAATCGTTATCAAAGGATAACCAGGTGAATATCTATAGATTTTATTAAGAAGTCCTGGAAGTTCCTTTTCTTGGTATTTACGCACCCTTAATATTGTCCCTATTAGACTTTCCATCCCTTGTCGTTCCTTTTCTTTTCTTTTTTTCTTCTCTTTAATACACTTTCCACACAATCACTCTGTGTCCCTCTCATTTCTCACGACGAAAGTGGATCTGGTAAAACAGCGTTAAATACCTAGCAGGTTTGGTCGGCTTAGGGGTACGTCGGGGGATGATATCTACACGGTGGCTTTTTTGCAGCCCGTAAAAAGATGTCGCCATTACACCTCTCTTTCCTAATGCTCTTGTAATCCAGCCTTTGTAGGCCGAAGGGGATAGGGCCCTCGGACGTGTTAGATGGAGTCTTTAGCTCTCCATTTCGTGCGGCGATCTCGCCCCCGCAAGATAAAAAGGGGGAAAAAGACGCTGCTCATGGAATGGGAAAAAAGGGATCCGAAGGCGCACTGGCGAATCCCGCGGGAGTTTCGTTCCAAAGAATTCAGACCACCTTGGGTACCGCCGCGTCGTTTGGGCCATCAAGTACTCGTTAATCGCTGTGCTAATTAAATCCCTAACCTGAAAATTGGAATAAGGATACCAAAATTTTCTTCCTGGTACAATTCATATTTTAAGACACACGGAACACCAAAGTGTCCCACAACTTGTATCTGAGATAAAAAATTCAGAAAAACACGAAAAAAAATATTATCACTTAATTGATATAGTCATTTAGAAAAACCCTGTATAAGGATGCCAACAGAAATCCATCGACCAATAAAATTATTCATATATTTTTTATACTAAAATACTCTAGATCACAGCTTTATCGCCATTTTAATTTCATACTCGCCCCTGTCTTTTTTGACGTAAATTTTTGTATAAAAGAAGATATTAAAAACAAAATAAAAGTTAATCGTTTTTGTGAACTTCCATTTTCTTCGTGAACAAGAGAGGCTTCCTTGAAGGGGTTGGGTCGTATTGCGTGGAGCCAAAGGGTTGAGACTGCGTAACTCCCCGCCGGACGTCCTGCTAATTACGAAGAAATGGATGAAATCGGTAATTAGGACACAGAGCTGTGCAAAAGGGAACAAAAAGCCATCTCGAGCAATTACTCACCTCGCTAAGCCTTAAGTTTAAAGTCCGCCGTTAACTCAATTACGCTGATTTATTAGCGTTGTTTATCTCCTCGTCCTTCCACCCTTTTCACCCTTCCGCCACGGTCGTACTATCCATTCACCATCCTCCCACCTCATCCGTACAAAGATCCCTGT
The DNA here is from genome assembly GCA_030142225.1 of Pachycephus smyrnensis. Taxonomy (NCBI): domain Eukaryota; kingdom Metazoa; phylum Arthropoda; class Insecta; order Hymenoptera; family Cephidae; genus Pachycephus; species Pachycephus smyrnensis. The sequence goes on from JARQST010000383.1 coordinate 858,622, forward strand.
CTGTATATTCTTTCTCTTCTCAAGACACTGGCGAACATCCTGAAAACATTTCGCTAAACGTGTAAAAGTCCTTCAGCTTACTAACATCTCCCAGAAACACCCCGTAATCCAAGCCGCTCAAGATTTCATTAGTAAAATGGAGGAAGCGAATAACTCACTTTCGATCATCCCCCTCTCTGTGTTAATCCAAACAAAAAACTTTTATCGCTCAGAGAAGAAAAAGAAAAACCAAATATATCTGCTAAACCCTCAGCCAAAAAAAATTCAAAAAAAGTTATACTCGAAATACGTCTACAGGGACAAACGAAAATTCGACTGTTTTAACAAGTTTTCGAAAAGTATTAAAAGAGTAAAAAAATGCATCTGTCGTGCAAATTATAATGCGAAAAAAGGCGAAGAGAATGGAAACGAGAGAGTAAAAGTGTAAGAGAACGTGGAAGTAAGTGAGGAAAGGAAAGGGAAGGGGCAGTATGATGAAGTCAGAATGAAAGGCAGTGCTACAAAAGAGAGAGAGAGAGAGAGAGAGAGAGAGAGGAGTGTCACGACGAGAAAAAGAGAATAGAAAATGGTCGACTCCCTCGGGAATGGTTTATTTAAGCATCGCCCGCTTTAACGGGACGTCTCCCCTAGCACCGAGTGACATAACAACATGCAGATTGGCCCAACGAAATTAGAAAGATAGATGCAAATTCGTCGACCGCGCCGACCCGAGTCCCGAATAGAAGCTATTCTCCGCCCATTGGATATCCTCACGCCGTTTTCTCTCGTAAAGATCACTTCCTGTTCTAATGCCTGTATATTCTTCTGTATAGTATTATTTTACACGTGATCACTTATTTTAAATAATATTTCCAAACGCATTGGCGTCAGGTAGATTAGCCAATTGATCCAGTAGACTATCCTCCAAAGAGATTTAAAATAGGCCTCTAGACGTCAGGAGTATTCTCCATTAACTTCAAAATCCCTGATTTCAATCGTATAATAGTTGGTGAATGACAGTTGTATAGTTAGAGTATGAAAATAGTCAAGATCATTCACAATGAAAAGATCATTCTACGACTACAATTCTTCTATTATAGAATACCATGAATAAACAATCCGTTAAAGCCAATAATCAATTGATATTTAAACATAGATAGATAAGACCCTGTAATTCTTTTTATTTGCTACAATTAATCATAAATTCAAGTTTGATAAGAAATAATCATAGGATATCGATCATTAATGAATAGTATGGGTAGTTTCGGTTATCGGTTATGACGCGACTGACTAACATAACGCAGTCACTGTGTTACAGTAAATTTTACGTAGAATACAAAAAAAAAGGATATCTACAAAAATTACGTAGAACATCGAGATTTTTCGAAACGATGGATTAACGAGTGAAATTAAACTCCGCGTCGATTCAATACGACAGGGATCGCGTAGCGCGATACGTTTGTAAACCGTCATTTATTATTATTCCTGTTATCTCTAGTTTCTCCTCGTATTTTTTTGTTATTCAGTTCGTTTCGGAAGCCTCGAGGCTCACTAGACTTCAGGGGTGTGATTTTATTAACAAAGGCAATATCCAGAGCCAGGGTGGCAGCGGCCCGATGCCAGCGAGAGGATTACACCAGGCCGCAATAACTCCAATTTATTTTGACACCGACCCATTCAGGCGAATGGGTGCAGCTTTCGTTAGTTTCATTTTTATTTGCGAATTTTCCTTTCCTTTTTTACCCTCCATTTTAGATCCAGCGCGATAATTCCAAGGTGAAACAAGGGGACCTGTATATTACACGTATCGTTAGTCGGCCACGACTCTGAAAAACTTGATTAATCAACAAGCAATAAAAAAAAGTCACTTAAACCAAACTTCCCCCTTAACCACTTTTTTCCCTAAAGATTTTGTTTCCCCCGCTCCTTCGCCCGCTCTTACTATTCGCACTGTCAATAAAATCAGAGTCACTATGGACGCTGCAGTGAAATCATGTATCCGGAGAATGACTGAGGGAATATCGCAGAGGGTAATAGGGATCCGAGGAAATGGGGAAACGGGAAGAGTATTCGATTGCAAATGCGCAAGAGAGGTACACGGTTTAATCCGGGCCCCTGAATAACATTAGAGCGATTCGAAATCGAGACTCCCAGTTGGAGTAACCAGTTGACGGGATTGCGGGGAGTGGTGGCGGTTCCAAACAATTCGTGGGGCACAGGACAGCATACTAGCTGAGAGGGGTTAACGGGTGGAAACTGGGTTTGATACGGGGCCACCCTTATTTAGTAGCGAATGTACACCCAGTAATAAATTACCCAGGCTTACCGGGAACCCCAGGGGCGACCCTTAAATGGGCCAAAGTATACGGTACCAATTCGAGTCCGTAACCAGTGTTGGTACTTCCTACGTAACTTCCGTTGAAACAAACATCCCCAATTGTCTTAGATACGTCCAAAATCAGTAACGTATTTAGAGCAATTTAAAGGATATCTCTATGAAGTGAATATAGGTTAGGCTTACGTTAAAGCGTCCAAACCAATCCTGAATCCAAGTCATCGTAGTCATTTGAGAAGCGTGTTGACTTCTGACCATCGAAATCCTGTCAGGATTCCGAATCCTGGGCTTACATAGCCATTTGCCAGCCAATCGACATCTTCCCGTCGAATCTTAACGTATTCCACCTCAGACCATCCCCCAGGAAGCCTGTAACAAATAATGGCTCGACGTCAGCAAGTCGCTCGCCCTGTAGAAGTGGTAGCTACTACGATGTCCCAACTCTCTTTCGACTTTCTACTTTCTCCCGCTCTCTCCCCCTCCTCTCTCTCTCACACACTTTGGTTATCCACCCAAGAACACATACGTGTACACAGAGATACCTAGCTAACTTCCTCAGCATCGTTCCTTCTCTTCATCCCCGTAGTGCGGCTTAGGGTGGAGCTCTTTTATTCGACGAGTTCCCATTCGAGGACACCGTCGATTCCTACTCTGCGAATCGCTTTTTTTACCGTTCCACGGATTTTCCAAGCGGTTCCGAGAACCACGCCTGTCCCGTGTTCGCCGCGTCGGGGATGGATTGTCTCCGATCAGATCGGCAACCCATGGGATACCGCGAAAAATCCACCCGCTTACTCCTACAACCCCGTACTCTCTCTCTCTCTATATATATATATATACACACCTAGGTGGGTGCTCCCTTTCAAAACCCTATGCTCACTAGAGAACCACCCTCGGCAAAACCTCCACACACAATTCACCGTTCGGGAATTGGCTCTACGCGATTTTATCGGCTCCTTTGTCTTTTTATGCCATCCAGTTATCCACCACAGTATCCCCCCCTCCAATCCTCCCACCCTGGAAATCCAAATGTTTTCCCTTTTTTTTATCTCCTTTACTTTCTATCCAATCCCTCTACGATGCGTCAGCGAACTATTGGACACTCAATCTAATCTATATATAGATATACACTTTCACGTGTATCTACAGCGTGTGTTAAAAGTCCCCAAACGTATTGCGTGCTTCCAGCCTATCTAACTGCAACGTTAATACACTCGGCGTAAACGATCAAATTCTCGCATAATGGTACGAGTCCTTCAGGAGGTACCTGGGTAACTCCAGGAACGCAAATGACTCCGCTGTTACACGTTGTACGCCCGAGAGAGTCGTTGTTGTTGCTCGCTGGCAAAAGGAATATAACCAACTAAAACTGTCTACTAACAAGCGACAGACGATATCGTTCATCTTTTGTGCCGTTTTAATTATTCCCCCACTAATTATGCCCAGCCAGTAATTACTATCGTGTTACTAGAGACTACGGTGCAGCCTAAGGGGATGCATCTCATGATAATAATGGACGGCCAGTTATGCCGCGTGATGTATGTATATAGTCTTGTCTCCATGTACCTCCCTCCCCCCCCCCTCTCTCTCTCTCTCTCTCTCTCTTCGAATATCAACTGTACTATAGTCAATCTTCGTACTTGTCCTCTGAATGAGTATATATATATGCCAGGTATTGTGTCTGCTTGTAGTTTAGTTTGACGTGACGTCATCGATATTTTATGCTCTTCCTTCGGGGCTTGATTATGGTATCTATCATCAGTACCTATTGAGACGTGAATAGTTAGGATGATCGAGTTCAGTGTTTAATTAAGCAGATTGAAATCGGTGTGATTGTCGAAAGTGACGTAATTCGTTCAGCGATGTAATAGGTTTGGTTTGAATTGTGTGAAGGTTGGCTAATCGTTAAAGGTTAGGTTATATACTGAATTTTTGAATGTATTTAAAGTAAATTAATTGTTATTGTGTAATAATATAGTTATGAATGAACTTGAATGTTTGAAGGTTATTAAAAATGGGAGAATTTATACTTTTTGAATAATCGATATTAATTTCTCTTATCCCCTTAGTCTCCTCCTTATCTCCTCCTTAGTAAAAAAATTCATGATATCGTTAAAGTGTCGTGTATCGAAAATATCTCGAAATTCTGCCTCGATCTGCTTGTATCGAAAATATCTCGAATTTGCCGCTTGCTGTGCGCGTTCACGGCTGCAGTCAATATGACAGATTGCGGCGATTTCTTGGACCATAACGTGACAACGGGAAGGTTTCACATAAAAAAACGCATATTTCTGAGGAGTGCTAACAATTACTAACAATCTGCAAAAAAAGGACATTGAGAAACACTGATTTTTAACAACTACGGGTGCAGGACCCGATACTCGTTTTTCGGCCATAACTCGAGAAAGAGTAGGCCTAGCGCAAAAAACTATAGTTCCGGGGAGTGCTAACAATTTCCAACAAATTGAAAAAAATCAATCCAAAATATTCATTTTTTACATATGGAAAGGCAGGATCCGAAACGCCTTTTTCGGCCATAAATCGAAAACGGGGAGGCCTGGCTAAAAAAACGGATAGTTCTGGGGTGTTCTAACAACAATCCGATTAGTGTAATATCCATGTCGAAGTGATTTTTCTGTATATCGAAAATATCTGAAAATTCTATTAACCCTCTTCGCAATGTCGATCGGTGGTCGCTATCGTTGTTCAATGCGTGTGAATTTGCCACTTGGTGTTTGCATTCACGGCATGCAGTCAATTTGACAGATTGGGGTTACTTTAGAAATGTGAAGATATGAAATAATTTGTTAATCGTTTATGGAATGGTGGTTCAGCGCGCGCGCAAAAGGCCTCTAGTGAATAATAAGATTTGTTTTATGGCTCTTAGTAATTTTTTTCTTTTTTTTTTTTTATAATAAATAGTAGGTATGTAGGTAATAAATGCTGGAACTAAAGGTGACGGTTATAATGCCATATGTACGTATTAACATACGAATAAAGGAGAAACGCAAATGCAAACGACATAACTCATTTAAAAAAAATATATTTCATGATGCTTAGGAAATGTATATATTTCTTTTTTGGATTAGCCACGGTTATAATGATATGTCAGAAAAATGTATAGTCTATAAACAAGAAATTTTATGGAATAGGATTATACGGTATAGGATTAATCCGACTCTGGTATTAGGTTATTTTTTTTATCGTTTAAGCATATACAAATTCAAGTTCGTAAAAAGCACATGGTATTGAAATAATACAATTTTTCCAGCAATGAACGATTCTGTTGCAACGAAAAATAGAGAAATATTTTTAAAAAAAGAAAGAGATCTTCGGGAAAGCAAACACAGAATGCGTAATGTTTTTGGCCATTGGTGTGAAATTGAATTAGTAAAATTTCACGTTCTACGGTTACACAAAGCGCCACCAACCTCACTTCGGATGTTGATCCACAGGTCTCGTGTTTTGTATTATTAAAAAGTAAAAACTATAAAACCAAATATTTGAACGACATAATACATCGCTATTGCGAAGAACATCAATATACGTGAAAGCGAAATAATCGAGACAAAACTAAGTTCAATTTTCACATTTAGTATCATACGAGTAAAAATGCAAATACATACCTGAATTTTTTTAGGACACAGTGCACAATTCATTATTGCTAAATATTATACCGCACTTTAAATAAACCACTTTGAGACAATTAACAAATAATAACGTCCGCGATGTGTGCATCGAGAAAACTGTCAACCGCAACCCGCTTACGTCCGCCATTTTGTAGGTATCAGCGCCATCTACAGTTCATAGCGATCACCAATTCTGTTTTCGTATTGTCACTGAAATCAAAGCAAGTATCGAACTCCAAAGTCAAAATATAAATAATTTCAGAATAAAAATATGCTAATGATAAGAGTTTAAAAACAGGTAGAGATTTTTTAAAAGACTAATATCGATTATCTATCAATGTATCATTATAAGTTCATCATCGTTACAGCTGATTCCAACAAAACAATACAAATTCAGTTTCCTTACGGGGAATCTCGTGACACTATTAGATCTTGCATGGAGGACGGACGATAAAAAAAACCCATGAATACAAAGGTACGTCATTCGTTTGCTGCACAGGATTACCTCGTTACCGTATTCGCACTTTTTATGTCCTTATTTCCTACAGGAATAACATAGAGAACTCGTAAACGTAACTGTCGCTTGCAGACCAAAAATCGTCGAGACTACAGGATTCCACGTCGCAGTACGTAAGTCCTTGCAAGTCCTAAAGACAAGGACTGAATCATTATGGATAATGAAGGACTGGAGAATCTACTAAAAATACGACGAATGCAAGATCCTTATTGGAATGACAGGATTAAAGCAAGGATCTATAATTACGTAATCTGGAGCGATTCTTGTGACGATAAAAAAAATGTAGCCAAACAGGATATCAGTTTTGGAGAAGCTTTTGATTATAAAATACATAAAAGTGTAATAGGCTTGTTTATAGATAAAAAAAATCAAAAAGCATCTCGGTAAGAATATAGCAATATTATTAATTAATTAAATACGTATTCTATATTGTTTATACTAGTTTATATGTGACTTATATGAACAGGGAAATTCGTGAAGCAAAATTGGATATAATAGAATTCAACGTGAAGCAATTTGATGAACGCGAATGGGAAAAATGGGATGAAAAAAATAATTTCGTGGAAAATCCTATAGCAGCGATAATCTATGCAATTGTTAACGAACTCAGAATAGATCGTGAATTCCTGGATAACATTTTAACGGCTCTAAGACTTTTGAGCTCTAAGGTGAATCTTCTGTAATATTTAACCTTAAACAGCTGAAAAAAATTCATTTGCTAACTTTGCCAATACTTTCATGAAAAGATTACCAGCGTGGACGACAGTCTAAAAAAATTACGAAATCTAAAGATTCTGACCCTGACGGATAACTTTATCCAGAAAATCGCCGGAAACGATCTTCCTCGTGATCTACGACTCCTGGAACTTTCAAGCAATCGCATAACAAGCTTAGAAACACTATGCGAAAATCCACCGAGAAAAATGGCGTACCTAGGCCTATCAAAAAATCATATGACAAACAGTAAGGATCCACGTACAGTCAATATATTTCCTCGATTCACTTTCGACGTTTTAAACAATAAATTCTTGAAATACAACAAAAGGCTGATTTCCAATCGGTCGTTACATTTGCTCACGTCCTACGTGTCTCGCGTGAGCGATGAATTATTTAGAAGCAGCCCTAGCATTTCACACGTCTATCTAATCGTACGATCAGCCTTCGAGCTCTCATAAAACTGATTCGCTGATAAATATTCTCTAGTACAATACGGTGGATAAAATTAAAAAAAAAACAAAACTCTGGATCATTAAGCCACAGTAAAGGAAACAAAACGTGCGGAGGAATTTGATAAAGAACATAAATACAATCTAGATTAAATTAATATCAAGGACACGTAAATCCTCATACATCATACTCATAGGTACTCCAAACATATTCATAGTCCTTCTCTTTACTTCCTGATGAAAATCATGAAATATCTAATTGAAAGCGACGCACAGCTGCAGATATGCTGTGCTTTGAGATGCTGTATAACGTAATTGCGCCAGGTACATCCATTCACCCACAGCATCCACCGATAACTCTTTACACGTGCATATGCGCAGTGTCATAGACAAATGTATCTGCATACTCTACACGTTACAATACAAAACTGATGTCCTGCACCGGTCATAAAAAAGCTGAACTGCCATGACACCGTCTCCTCTTCTCCGCTCCCGATTTTTATCTAACCACAGATTGCTGGAGCATTTCCTCCCGCCTCACGTTCCACACGAACAAAAAGAGTGTACTGTTAGGTCGTAGGACAGAATCTGAAAGTATAAAAATTTGCAAGTATTATTTCAAACGATCGACGAGAAATACAGCAAGCTATTACATCCTGCTGATAAATGCGAATTATCCTACATACAAGTCGCTAATGGCCGTTCTAACTTAAGTTCCTCTCATCGCTTTTTAACAAGGGATTACGTGGGATAATCCCTGGCCATACATTCGTCCGTCGGATTGCGCCACTCAAAACTGGGCTGTGCGGATTTAAACGGACTCTGCACGAGAACGGCACACGAGTGCACGTAACACGAGCCGCTCGACTCTTCACTGCCTAGAGTTTATTTTGCGTTAACAATTGAAGCCAAGGGCGTAGAACGTCGGGAAATTTACGATTAAGCAGATAATACCTCAGGATGGTAGGCTTTGGAGGGTATAATATATGGGAATGCGTGATGCTGACTGAAAGTCAGGCTGAGAATTACGAGTAGGGGAAAGAGAAAAAATTACAGAGAACCAAAGAGTGAGAGAGAGAGAGAGAGAGAGAGAGAGAGAGAGAGAGAGAGAGAGAGAGAGAGGGAGAGAGGGAGAGAGGGAGAGAGGGAGAGAGGGAGAGAGGGAGAGAGGGAG